>JABUQX010035217.1:15000-50000 GCA_015478945.1 Trachelipus rathkii
CCCCAGTAAAATGTAAACACTTTGTCACTGGGTCGTTAGTCTCCTGATTTTTGTATAAATGTGCCTCATATTTAATAAGATCCTTCCGTTTCTTTGTACTGATCTCCTTAGAATGTTTCTTATGTATAAAGTGGCCTTTCATTACTCTCGCTGTTCTTACGCTCCTGGGATATTCATGAACTCCTTTGAATCTTTAGAAATCTCTGCGCAGTTATTCATAGTCATTATACAGTGGTAAATAATAGTACATTTTACAATGACGATTCAAAAATAATAATGCGTCATGGAAGAATATAGTGGGGTAGAAAATATAGCGCCACTGTCAGAAGGATCTGTACCCCAACCCACCTCAGAATTGATCCACTTCAATGTATGCAATGGACGTCTCAAAATGGCGCCGTAAATTGAATTGAGAGGGAAGTATTAGATACCAAGTGAGGTAAGTGTCGTACTATGGTAGTTGAGAGGTAGAGTAGGAGAAAGAGAGAAGAGATATGAAGAAAGAAAGGAGAGAGAGAGAGAAGAAAAAGTATGTATGTTAGTAGGAGGAGGAAGGAGAGAGTGTATAGGAAGGGTACTGAGATTTAAGGTGATCAGGATGTAACAGGAAAGAAAAGAGAATAGTTAGCAGAGAAAAAAATAAGAAGTCAGAGTGGAAAGGTGAGACAGGTAAGACAGAGAGGAGAGGAGAGATGAGTAGAGGAAGAATTGAGAGATAGAGAGACGATGAGAGATGAAAGAGTGAGAGAGAGTAGAGAGAGAGGAGAGAGATAGAAGGATCGAGAGGTGGTAAAGAGAATGGAAAAAAAAAAAAGGGGGTGGTTAAAAGTAAGGGATTAGAGGATAATTAAGGAATTAGAGAGAAGGGATCTTTAGAGAGCTTTAGATTAAGGGATCTTACTAAATGTGGAACAGTGGTGAATACTGGTAGTGTTTTTATGAATTGGTAATGGTCGGAAAAGTGATGTGTGTTGGGTCGGTGTATAAAGGAAGTTAACAAATTTGTGTATGTTTAAACCCGATGTGTTCACAACTAGATAGGAATAATATTTGAAAGTCATTTAAAAAACCAAATATGTAAATTGCATGAAACCACGTCAAATTTAAGAACACCTAAGCCAAAGTATAGCTCCAATTATAAAGTTTAAACTATCTACTTCTTTATTGAAAAATTGTATCTTACAGATGAAGAGCACATATATCTTTCAATACGGAAAATCCGCTTAAATAGGAGATAGCTTCAATTTGTTAAGAGGGATATGTAAACACAGATAACTTTCAAAATGAAGTTGGAGAATATTAGGAAAAATACGTACTTCTAGAGATAATACTAATTGTAAGGTGAAGTGTGGAAGAGAAAAAATTTCAGAAAGAAAGTGAAGCAGATGAAATATGTTAGAGTAGGGTAACGGAAAATAATGGAAATGTTTTTTAGTTTATGTACTAAGACAGTATGTTTCTGATTGCACAGACAACTGATAAGCTCGAAAATATAGGATGACTATCTTGAATATTGATAAAAAACACGATATTTGTAAAATTTTTCATTAAAAACAAAATACTTAAAAAAGAAACCTAAAATTGTTAATAGAGTGAAAGTCTTTTAGAGTACTTTGTTATATATACATTTCTAATATTGATATTAAGGCATTACAAGAATATGTGTATATAATCAAATGCTGGAAGATTTGAATGCCGCTCTCTGTTAATAAACAAACGTCAATTTATGTACAAGTGGTACCACAATAATGTTCAAATGATTGAAAAGATTTATAGGGGGCCATGTAAAATTACCGAAGTGGGCAAAAAACAGAAAAGGGCCAAGATTTTCTTCGTACATCGTGCCAAGGCGAGACTGGAGCGTATTTAAGAGTTCTAAAATTTGAAATATTGGAGAAAATAAATTGTGATTATAATAGGAAGCAAAGAAAAGGAGAGAAGACTGGCGATAAGATATGAAATTCACACTGTAAGATGCAAGGGGAGTATATGTAAAATGAAATAATGGATATATCCATGTGGCCTAAACGGAAAAGAACCAATCTATATTATGTTTTCAACAAGCGTTATGAAATGTTATTTGGGATTAATAAAAAATTTTTTAAATTTCTAAAAATGTTACTGATATATATAATAGTATCTATATATATATACCAAAACCATATTCCATAATTTTACTAAATTAGAAGTTAAATGGGTCATAGAAATAGAAATAAGCCACGTTAACTTACAGATACTATATTAGTAGATTACAAACATATTATGGCATGCTGTTTGACAGTTATTCCATTTCAATGCCCAAACTCAATTTATTTGTTTATACATACAAAATAGGGATCTGCTCTCAAATTTGATTTTGAAATGTATTTAAAGGGAGGTTGTTAATACATCGTTGATCACAAACTACCATTTAAGAATTACCAAATGTAATTTCAGTATATCCTCCAGAGTTGATTTAAACTCTTAGGGAAGACCAAAAATTCATGTTTTCTTACTTTTATAGAGACATGGTTGCTAAAAAATAAATCGATAATTGCTCGTAATACTGAAAATATAAGAATAAAAGGCGTAATGCTCTTCATGATATATGAGAGTGTTAAAACCATGAAACATATATTTTTCAAGACGAAAGAACAAAGGAAGAATCTGGTAGAACACAGTTACAAAGAAACTAAATGACGCACAGACATATATTTAAGCCCTTATTAAAATGTTGCTCGCAAACTAATTAGGAAAAAACATTTATTAATTTTTGTGGATTTCAATTTTCATTAATTGTAAAAAACTCTGCAATTTAAGACACCTAAAAGACTAACCTTAATTTTAAATCTCGCCTCTTAGTGCGTTATCTTTTCCTCTTATATCCACTAATCGGTCGTATTTTATATTTATTCGAGGACATAGAAAAACATCCAATACTACTCATTTTTTTCAAATGCGTGAAAATCCCGGTTAACCGGAGGCAATTAAAAAAAGATTCCTTTATAAATAATATATTTGAAGCATTTTCTTTGTGTTAAATTATATATTGTGATTTTCATTTAAAAATATACCTTCCAACATAAAAGTCAATTATTCATCTAAATTACGCCGTTAATAGTGAGATATTCGAAGTAGAAATGAATAAAATCCATGCTTAAACGTTAAACACTATTAATAATATTTTTTAAGTCATTTATAAAGATTATTATATAAAATAATGATGGGATCGGCCATAGGATATTCATATTGAAAGCCTGATCCAAAATGTGAAAACTTTCTAGATTAACCAAGATGTTACAATAAAAGTAATGTAGTCCCAAAGCAGAGTTACGAAATTTTGAAATTTTAAATGCCACAGTTGGTATTAATGATTCGTATATAATGGCCCATGGGGAAAATAAATAGAAGTAGACACAAGTGGCGTTATTTTGATGAATTTGACCTAATAGTTATCTCAAAAAACAGGATATTTCAATTCAATGATAACTAATGATAAAAGCTGTTTGTCATGGTGTTGTAACAGGGGTAAGTTGTCTTTTTGAGTATGGGATCATGTGTTTCGTTCAAACAAACACACAAAGACCCATAACACAACAACACCACCAGATTCACAGATTGATAACAAGAGAATATTGAAACTTTGTTTCTCATACAATTTCAATTTACAAAATTAAATAGAAATATCGATTTCTCTAATATATAGCACTACTTTAAATTGATTGTGAAAATTATTAACTTTAATTAAAGCTATAAATGTGTCGCGCTTATTTGCTCTGAGTGTTCCCATTCCAAATTAAACCACAGGATCCCAGACCACGTATTCCAGTTGCAAAATGCAATTTCAAATATTATTTTTATATTCAATAAGAGTGCGTGAAGATAAGTATAATTAGCCGATATTATAAAACTCTCAATTTTAAAGATACTGACTCAATTATTACCATGAATGCACGTCAATGTCAAAATGAATTTCGAAGGTGTGATTCAGATGGGTGACATTTAAACTCCCCGCAACTATCTCTAGCAATATGATCCCTCATATAGGTCCATTCACTTCTAAGTGTACATTTGATGAGCATTATTTAATATAAATATAGGTGTTACTAGTATCCATAAATGATTGTGATTATGTTTAACAGATATAGATGATCTGTGTAATAATATATTTTAATTAATATGAAAGCATAAAATTTTTCAATTATAATGTATTAAAATATTTTATTTATTATAAAAACAGATTTTCATTACCTTCTAATTATTGATGTATTAATTTAATTAATATATAGTAGTAGTATATATATTACATATATATATAAGTGAAGGAATAAGGCTCAGAGCCTTTTATTACTAAATATAAAGAGCACAGGTTTGCCAAAAAACCCTCAAATGAAAAAGGTATAAAAATATACATAATGAGAAAACAATACGTATATTGTTCAGAAACAGCATGATAATTGTATTATAATATTGTTAGAGAAGTGAGCCAACAACACAAATTTGCTAAAAAGGATGAGTGGGAAAATAGCTAAAATACACAAATGCTTAGAAGAAAATAAAAAGTTCTTAATGCTTAATATAAAATAGTTAAATATACTACATACTACTACTATACAACTACTAAACTACTACTACTACTACTACTACTCTACTAATAATAATAATAAATAATAAAATAATAATAATACATAAATAATAATAATGATAATAATAATAATCCCTGGAGGCACTTTAAACAAATACAAAAACCGTATAATGAAAAAAGAAACAAATTAAACTATAATGTTCGCCTAGAAATTACATATATTTAATATTCAAAATCTAATATATATATAAATACATTAAAATATATTTCAATCTATTATTACTGAGTTTTCATTCAACATCATTTACTACAATAGTCCATGGGATACTTGCTGCATCTCTCTTTCTCTACCTCTCTCTCTCTCGTCTCTCTCTCTCTCTCTCTCATCTCTCTCTCTCTCTCTCTCTCTCTCAACACACCAACACACACACACACACACACACACATCACACACACACACACACACCCGACACACAACACACACACACACACCAATTACACACACACACACACAACACACACACACATATATATATATATTAATAATAACTATATATATAGAATATAATAATATATATATATATATATAATATATATATATATATATATATATAAATATATAATATATTATTATAATAATATAATATAATATATATATATATATTTTCCATGAAACTTAATTGCGATTTTCATAAAACTTACATGAAATGTTTAAAATGAGTTGAATGGAAAAAAAACGTTAAAAACCCATCGGGGAAATGAGCCTGAAAAAAGTTATCAAGTCTTCAAGTTTCATATTTACATCATATAAAACTACTCTTACTGCCATATCCTTCTTTATTTACACTTTTTTTATAGACTTATCATTGTGTTGAAGCAATAATTAATTATTTTACCATCACTTACGCTTCGGGGGTTACGGGGGCTCCGCCTACTGCAAAAAAATGGTCGTGCGATATGCATTTGTATGGAGAGTTCCGATGAATTTTATTAACTTTTTCTTAATTAAAAAAATTTGTTGCAAAAATATTTTGAAGGTCGCATTTTAACGGATTTTTGCGTGTGGTAAATTTATTCTGGGATCTTCGGTGGATTTCATTTAGGTTTTCCATACAACATATTTCGGTAATAGCTCGGAAAAGGGTAATAATCCTGTCAAATATCTATATTTTTTCCGATAATCGTAAATTTTCGGATATCTTTGTTACCCATATATATAAATATATTTTGTTCGAAAACATGAGAAAGTTTGGCTTCGGCTACATTTACATACAATATTTGTAAAAGTGAAATTTTTTTTAGAATTACGTATATATTAACTTAAATGTTTTATTTAAACTAAAAAGTAACATAAATATGTTTGGTTGTAAAACGTAAATCTTCCGTTTGTTTGTAAACGTTAATTTGCAAAAAAAAATTTTTTTTGAATTGGGCTACATTTGCATAAAAAAATTTTAAGAAATAAATTTTTTTTTAATAATTGCGTATATATTTCCTTTTTTTTTTAAATAAACGAATACCATAGGGTAAATGCACGGCAGGTTGGCGTACATGCATGCCAGATCACTAGCTGAAGCGCTCGCTTCTCATACGCACTGCGCGCGATCGGTGCAGTACGGTTCTTATATGGCAACGCTCGAGCGCCGCGCGCATTAGAGGCGAGCGCTTCAGCGAGCGGTCTGCCATGCATGTACGCCAACCTGCCGTGCATTTAGCCTATGGTATTCGTTTAGTTAAAAAAAATAAATATTATATATATATATATATATAATATATATATTATATATATAGATATATTAAATAATATAATATATATATATATATATATATATATATATATATATATATAAACTACTAAATTATTTTTTATATTTATGTGTAATGTTTTTTTTTCTAATATCGATTGCATGTTTCGTAATACATTCTTAATATATTCAACACATGACAACCTGTTTATGGGATATTTAAAATCGATTCTCTTTTCTAAAATATCGATATCTGATAGGATTACCCTTTTCCGAACTATTACCCTATCTAAATTTTTAGTAAGTTTCATTGAGATAAGCTAAAGACAAAAGGCAAATTAATAAGTCAATATATTATATATTATAATATTTATATATATATATAAAATATATATATATATATATATTATATAATTATAATAATTAATATTATTAATATATAGAATATTATATTATATTAATATATATATATTATATTAATTATTATAATATATATAATTATATATATATATAATATATATATATATAAGTACTTATAAAATTTAGTTCAATAGATGAAAGTTTAGCAAATCAGAATTAAGTTTTTATAAAGTATGAGGAAAAGTATTTAGAAGTTTGTCGAAAGACGTGACTGAAAAAAAAAAAACATGGAGAAAAAATCGGCCAAAAACAAAAACTTATGATTAAAGTAGGTTTAAAAACCGTTCTTTATCTTATAAAAAGATTTTTTTTCTAAAGCTGCAGCATCTCAGAATAGGGGCAACTAGTAGAGGCATATGTAGTCTGAAGTAAGATAGGCATTATCAGATATAGAATATCAAAGTTCGTTCTAATTGCTGTGCATATAAGATACCCTATATATTAACTTCTTATGCCCTCAAATATAATATATATTAATAAGTGTATACCTGCTTTAAATCTCGCATACGAGAGAGGCTACGGGGGTATCTACAAAGTAATATCAGATGGTGAGAGTGGCAAGACCTATACTCAATATAAGGTACACTAAGTAGAATGACATACTCCCATATGATAAAGGAGATATAACTATGTCTAGATAGTATGGTAATAGAGTATACAGAGAATGGTATTGAATAGGATCCTGACTAAACTCTATATAGTAGGGTCTATACAGTCCTCGGTTAAACGTACTCGAGTAGACCAACTTAACGACACCGTTATAAAAGGCGGTTCGATGGATGGTGGTATGATAAATAAAATTATTATATGTAATCGACACACAAATTTGATATCTTTATGACACGACTAACACGTGCGCGATTAATAAATCGTATGCTGTGTGGTCTACACAGATATTATAGGTAATATAAATATCTTTATATTAATTTAGTAACTTCTATTAATTTATTATTCAATTTCTGGTAAATACGTACTGGATTCACATTCTACACATACACTCTATTCAATAAAAATTAGTAGAGAATCTTAATAGAACGAAACCATTCGTCCTCATTATAGATGTGCAGTTTACGAACACATTAAAACTCGTCTGAGCTAAAAGTGCGGTGAACCTGATCATCACTGCAATCAGTACGAAGATAAAAACCTCGAAGAGCAACATTCTACTTTCATCTCTCGTTATATATAAGAAGCAATCAAGCTTCAAAAACACCCGCTCGAAAAGACAGTATTCGAAAATAACATGAAACCGTGCAGTAAATGAAGCTCATGATTAATTAGCGTTTATCTTATGGAACAACTTATTATTCGTACAAATAATGTTACTTCCTATTTTTATTGAAATCATATCTCTAATGCAATTAATATATGATCTTTACTATTTATATTACTTCTCTTATATACAATATACTTATAATATATCATAAAATATAATAAATTACTCATAGTTGCATCTTCTATTTACTATCGAATATATATATACATTTAAGAGAAAAACTCTAAATTCTAAAGAATTCTCATATACTATCGAATATATACCTATACTTTCATGTAATGTAGTACCAGATATATATTATATATATAATAATAAATATAAAAAATAATATATAATAGTATAATATAATAATTAAATAATATATATAATATATATAACTATTAATATCATAATATAATATATCAGACTATATAATATAATTATATCATAAATATAAATTAAATAAATAAATATAATAAACCATAGATATATATATTTAACTGTATAAATATTAAATTAGGAATTAGACTAACATATATAAACACCTGAGACCTGAATATATCACTTAATCAAGCCCAAACCCTAGTAAGAACATAAACTAAGAATCATTTCAAATGTTAATTAGTTAATATATATAAATTGATGATTAATGTAATACATATATATAATATTATACCATATAATATATATATATTCACTTCATTAATAATGATTATATATTAATAAATATAAAATTTATATAAGTCTATTATTTAAACGTATAAGAGGTCTACTACCGTACCCATGAATAGACTCAGTGATTGTCTTTATTTAAAGTCAGAAGACAAATATCAGTTATTGACGGAATCAAGCTGTTACATATCCACTTGGACAAACTAAGCATAAAAGCTGGTAGTGCTCTCAGCTACCGATTCTGGCGCTACAAGGCTGTCTCAAGCCGCATTACCGCCTAGCAAAGTGGTGTGTTGAACCCATTAATTTTAAAGACTTTAGTGATATGCAGTTCTGTGTAAAACTGTAGAGTATGATAAAAGAAATAAACTTGCTAGTCCAAACGATGCCTCAGCAGAAAGAAAGTTCGGCAAACGTGCTGGATGATTCTATTGCACCAAGGATATCACTGTTGTGGTTATCCGTGCTGCAACCGGTGTTGGAGTTTGAATCAATTTAAATCTTGGTTACTGAGAATATGGCACGTATAATAAGGTATGACATAAAGGAGTTCTTTTACCCTAAGGTTTACGTAATAAATCAAATATACAATTAATTCGAATTAATTAATACAAATCCTACGGTAGTACCACAGTTTTTACGACTAACATAAACGCCGCCTCAAAACAGATATAACTGTTGGTATAAAAATAAAATATTAATTCAGCTGAGCGAGGGTACGGTATTTCCTCAAAGTATCTGTGCTAAAATAATACTAGAGAATAACATAACTGAAGATATTGAACATATGATGGCGATTGTTAACTGAGACATGATTAAGATCAAGTAACAGAGGACACTGAAGTTAAAATTAGACATGAAGAAAGAGTAACATAATAATTGAATAATCTATACAGACAGAGAGGAGTGAAGAAATGACAAGTTTAATGCCGCGATGCCTGCACCGTGAAGTTCGATGGCCCAGATGTCCAGAGCTGATAATTCACTGGTTTTACATAAACAAAATGAACATTAATCCACAGTCAATATGATCTACTATCCACACCTTAATAGGTTCGAACGTTTAAATCACATGAAAGTAATTCCTCAGATTTATTAATGTGTAAATGGTCTTACAGACATAAACCCTTCCGACAGCTGGATCGCTTGGGCTATATGAAGCAATATAACCTCATTCTTGGTTCGTCTCCTGAGCCGTGGTCACCCAGTGGAGATCGAGTGAGGAATATATAGAACGGGAAGGCGCCACCATAATGACCACATGTCCGTATATAAACAGCAGCTAATAGCAGGTGTTTGTCCCTTAGCATATCATTCACATATACGGGATGTGGCACTAGAATAGCTTGCAGGAGCACCTTACCATCAGATAGTAACGGAAAAGCTACGGAACACGATAACCATTTCACCTGGTGAACGCTTTAAGGGATCACGTATTATCCACATGGGACTAGACATACAGGAAATTATTAATTGAGAATATGAAGAAAAAGAGCCGGAAACGATCCGTGTACGTGAGCCAGGTACCTAGCTCTGAACAGATAAGGCGTCAATAACAATTCAAAAAATTCCATAGCACCCTTACATACGACACTTTGCGTGATGTAAAATACGTTCAGTCGACATATTAATACACTAAAAACTCCCCAATGCAATGATAGTAAATTAAAGTTCTAGCTGAGATCGATAATGATGATGTTGTTTCATTACATAAGGTCTTCTATTAAATGAATAGATTCGGTTTAGACCATGTATGACGATATAGTAAATGTGTTTGATAAGATAATAGTATGTGGGTCACCACTCTAGTCATGTAGATAACCTATGATAAATTTTAATGTTCTATACCAGGTTGTATTACGAATCATATACGATAAATAAGTACCAAGAAGACACTGCATCTATACAAAAGAATGCGTCTGACAGTACGTCCGGTCAGGTTTGCAGGATTTCACGGGTAGCGCAGACCCGGTGCGAGGAGAAATTTGATACACCTGATGATCTATAAGGTCATTGCATAGAGTATTATGCTAATTTTACTAAATTATGGTTACGCATACTTCGCCCGCTGACACGTCGAATTAAAAAAATGATTTATCATCGTATAAGTTAGTTACTATAACGACTCATATGAGAAACGATTTTTTAGATTGTCCTTCGAGAAACCCAGCCTGTATCACGCCCACCCCACCGACGAGAAAACAATAATATCCAAATCCTGAGATTATATCGCCATCTAATGGTTAAAATATACACGATATATGCTATAGACGCTCCCCGTTATGTGGAGTCTGACTATTCAATATCGCACTCGCTTAGAATAGTCACATCATCAAATATAATTGAATATTAGGTTATATGTACTCACCTCGTACAACATTTAATCTAATACGATATTTAATGTAATTACTCGCTTTCTATATCTATAATAGGTAAATTGAAGAAATAACCAAGTTAAAAGTGGCAGTTTCAAATCTCAGAACTGTTAAGTATAATTATGTACAAATAACAATTATAATAGTAAAAAAATTCTGAAATTAATATATACTGAAATATTTTTATAAATTAAAATATCTACGTTCATACCATAATTAAAGTCACTAAACTTAGATTCCTTATCAGTTATTTCAAAAATTATAGACATTTCTATTAATAAAGTAACATTTATATAGAAATACCATAACTAATATACAATAAAGATAAATAAATATATACAACTTACAACTAGACTTATCAAAACCGTATTTATTTTAAAAAAATAATATATAATTTTAATTATATATTTAATTATTATATATTAATTATAATCATTCAATAATTATTATTCTATATTATATTTATTATTATTTACCTAATTCCTATATATTTTTTTCAACTTTTACCGAATTATTTATACATTTTTTTAAGAAAGATATCTGTTTGTTGAAATCACCTATTAATTCACCGTTACTCTTAATCCACCTGGTAAATTCCTGATTATTTCTTCTCATTCTACTTTTACTTGACCATTATTCTCAGAGTGTTTATTATATATTACGTCATTAATTTTATTTTAACTAGTAATATAAATGTATTATTGACTGTAATATAATCTAGTTATTCATTACTCATCAGTCAATTATTATGTGATATATTAAGTTATTATTATTATCTCATTATTTACTAAATTCATTTATCTACTTCTCAGACAGACCTCGTATATATAATTATATACATTTCTTAGCTCCACTTACGTCTCGTTATAAAGATCGTCCCACAATTAGATAATTTCTCACATCATAGCAAGCTATATCGTGGATATTGGAATAACATATATTGCTGGTGCTGTGAACTCATGCAAGTATTTATACATGTGTCGCTTAGTTTCTTTATACTTGTAGTCTTAACAGTTTATGAATATTTTCATGCTTGAATACCACTATTTAAAATACCATTTACTTATTACTAAAAATACACAAAGCATCCCTTCATTAATCATATTATTTCTAATTATTACGACAAGAATAAAATTTAATAATAATTATTAATATTACAATTTATCATACTCAACACGTTATACATAAATTTTATTTCACTAGTTAGTTATTGTATAATTTACTTATTTTCTAATATATATATTCGTTACGAGAAAGTAATAGATAATATAATTATATAACTGAACCTAATGTTTATTGTAATTGGAGAGTATAATAGATAAATAAAGTAAAATTTTAATTTCTATTTGATAAAACAAAATTGAAAGTGTAAATAAAACTATATAAAATATAAAGATAATAATAGCCCTAAGAAAGTAATATTAACTATAGGCGAATATCCTGTCCCTTTATTTATATCATGTCAGAAATTATATAAAGGGCGCTCCGTAAATAATCACGAGCTAAGCTTCGCAATCTTTATCATAGTACACTAAATTAATAAAATAATATTTATATATAAAGAATAATATAATATATAATATTTAGTAATATGAAGTTCTATTACTATAATTTAACAGTTGCTAAACAGTAAATATTTACCTATATACACTTGTAGTAAAGATATGAATATTAATAGAATAAAGTCTTTAAAATAGAATGTTAAAAGTAGTTTCTACTAACGTATTTCAAGTACTATAAGTATCAACTAGAAAGATTATTATAATTTGTATAAACATACACTCACAAATACCTTGCACCACTATTTAAGATATTAGTAACTTAGTAATTATAACATCCGTTATTTATTAAACTACTATTATATTATAATTACAAATAGGTACGTACTACCTCACGTTAATCAGATATTAATCGTAGATTAATTATAATAAAAAGCAATGGCTACAATATACTAGTAATATAAATAATCACGCGAATAGATATACTTATATAAAAACTAATTATGCAAAGTAGATTAATTCTAAGTGGTTATTGTATTCACCTTTATCATTTATTACACTGGTTTAATAACTATCAAACACTACCATACTATACCCGCGAGGGAACACTTAGAAATTTATACCTAAGATAATTCGCCCTTGATTCCTCTCAGACTGAATAGCCCAGATATGGTCTCTTACGGGAAGCAAATTCGAAACACCGATTGAAGTTAGAGACATACACCGTAACATCCACACAGATCCAAATCTTCCCTATGTTTCCCTTATGGGTCCCTATGATATTATCTCCTCGAGTCGCAGAGGTTCGCGCCCTGGGGAAGCTCCTGCCGGAATTTTCGTTCTAGAGGCGAAGGCTTTCATTTTTGGGATGGTGGGAACCTTACTAATGCTACGGTTAACTGTCAGAAGGAATGGCCTATGGTCGCAACGTATATATTTTATGTGCGATACACACGATAAACTAGAAAAGTGAATCAACTGGACGAAAAGATAGATGAAATTTTCCTACCAGAACCCAGGATAAAATTTTGTTAAGTTTAGCCGAGGACGTAAGAATATGATCCGTTCTTACGGCCATCCACAAACGCACATCAAGTTCACGATCTGGTGTTCTCACCTTTGATTCATCATATATCATCATTGCGTCCTAAACAACATCGATAAATTTTACACTACTTTTCAGTTGCACGAATGGCAAGGCAATCCGCCTTGTAATTGTCTGTTTAGTCCCGAGTGGACGCACGCAATTAGGTGATCCTACAGGCCAAGTTATGTGGCACTAAATCCCCGCATGCTTTCTTAGCTAACTTCTACTCCCTCGTATTTATGTTTAATAAGAGACAACGAATTTACTCCGCAAGTACGGCTTTACTAATTGCATCCAATGGAGTCAGCCCTATCTTATACTTTTGGCTGAGAAAGAAAGGTCCAATTATAACAACCGGTGGATTATCATACACATCATAACGACAAGTCAAATCTAGGCCTGCAGATAATTTTGATTGCACGCTCACGGCCACTGACTTTACTGGACAGTTCATTTACAAGAATTCCTCCCAGTTGACGTCGGGTTCCTCTCTTTCAATCCATTTTCTTAGTCCTTACCATCTCAAGGTGATGAATTCGTAGCCTCTCTCCCGAATCTGCGTCTCTAATCTACCTGGTTATCATTACTTAAGAATTCATCTCGCATTTAATTTTCCATATCTGCCTGTATCTGCAAATTCTATTATTTTAAGGTTTTTTTTCATTTATGCAATGGTGTTTTATGATCATATTTCTAGTGATAGAATTGAGGTTACTTGTCAGATACACCAATTAGTTGCTTATTATGTGTGTTATTATTATGTCTTAACTTGAGTACAGCCGGATAGAAGATTATATTGGGAATTTGAAATACCTTATTATCATTATTAATATCTATTACTTATATGATATCATAATGATTGAGGATTATTTATTCCTTAAGGCCCTAATGTTATATTCCTTCATTGACTATTTAAATGTAATAGTATTGACGTATTTGAAGCCAGTGATTATGAGCTCATCCATATACCCTCAAACCCCCTCTCCGCAAAATTTATATTTACTTGTCATGTTGAAGACAGCTGTATGTAACTCATAACTCTATAGAACAATCGAGAGGATTTAGACCGTGTTATATAAATATATAATATAGAATATAAGATAGAATCTATTTTTTATAATTGCTATTTACATCACCTAGAGGGAATTTCAATAATACTCTATGACACCGAACATATCAACATTACCGGTAGCTAAGCTTGAGTTATATTATCTGTGACCCGTGACCGAAATGACTTAACCATGCATAAAATATAGAAATATTTTCTTTACTCTTTTCTTTATTTCTTTGCTCTAGCAAAAGTTCTTTATATGTATTTCTCATTCTTCATCCTTTCCTCATGTTGCATACCTTTTCTTTCATCTTATCTGTAATCATGATTGAACAACCCCGTCAGTTATTATATGATTATTTCTATTATCGTAATTTCCACACTTTGTTCAACCATTGACAATATTAAGACTACAGGTTTCTCCCTAAGTACAATCCTTGGTTTCTGCTGTTTTTTAAATTGTTTTCTAATAGTGCATCATCAAATAGTCTAATTTTATGTTTTGTGCTTGAGTTCTGTAAGAGTAAGGGTGAAGAATTTTTTCTTGCTAGACTTGCATCTAACCCGGGAGTGACTTGGGTTATAGCCTATTTTGCAGATTACTTATTCCTTATTGAGGAGCTCGCGATTTGTTAATATAAATCTACATCTTATTACAAATACTTAATTATTATTTACTTCTTAATGTCGTGAATATAATCGGTTCTCACGAATAGTAAAATATTATCTCCTATAGTGATTATATTATATTAATTATGTATTATATATAATCCAATTCTTTATTTTTTTTTGCCTCTTTCTCATGCGTATATCGTCCTAATGGTTGAACAAAATAAAAATTCTTATGATAGGGTTGGGTGATTGTTCATTCTTCCTCTTCTGTGTGCTTCTTTTTTTATTTCTTTCTTTGAAGGGACGTTTATTGCTTCTGTCAAGGTTTCAATTTTCTTATGAACAGCTTATTCCGTTGAGGTGGAACTCCAAGCGCGATCCTGCTGGTCGCAATTTTTTGCGTATCATCACCTATATCTGTTATGTATTAAAGGAGTTTCGGTGCTTACGCATCCTTTCCTATTACTAATAAACTCGCCTGAAAATCTTCTTTAACTTCTGTTTTCACTTCAATATGACGTTTTCAACATTTTTTCCAAAACCTGTTCTCTGACCCTGGTCGTCTTGACGTAATTTGTTCTAGCTCTTCGCCTTCCTACTACGTTATTATTTCACTCACATTGGTCGATTCTCCTTCAACTTCATCTCGTCTTATCAGCCAGCTCATCCTGGCGCCACGCGTATGCAGGACCCCCCTTACACACCACATTTCGTCCTCCTTTGGTTTTAAACCCTCTCGCCTCTGCAATAGGTTCACTCATCTCGAACTAGTATGAACCCCTTTTATCACTGCCGATTCGACACATCATCCGGCTCTATCTTCATTTTCAACCGCATGCTTCTATGCGAATACCGGTATCGCACCATGACCTCAACTGCGAACACGCTCTAGTCCCGATATGTCCTGTGCCCCTTCCAGTTGGCATAGGTTCACATGACATCTCTAACCCTTCTTATCGATACGGGTCCAACGCCGCTAGACAATCGTCTACACTCCTACCCTATCAACATCTTCGAAGAAGCTCATCCATAGCAAAGCAGCCATCATACGATCAATTCTTTCGCTCGTGTGCTACTCACGATCACTCCAATCTCGCGCCGCCTTCTCCGTCTTTCCCGCCTGACGACATCCTGCCCGCGCCTCCCTCAGACTCAGCGTTGCTCGGCATACCGCGCATGCCCTCCTGACACCGTCCTATCATAGGACCCTTCTCGCTATTGAAGGATCCACACGGCCCAATAGATCAGTGTGGATCTGATCTGATCAAGGTACGTAGTCATCGTCGTCTACTAATCTACGCGCCTGCATGAACTGTTGACCTCTCCTCCACGTACCTTTAATCAAACTCTCTCCTTAATGTCTCCTTGACTGACCAAATTTACTGTTTCAGTTCCAGCAGACTCTTCACTAAATTATGCACTATAATCTGTCTACTACCACTACTGCGTAAGAAATAGTTCCAATTTTATCATTTAGTTGACATTGCTTGGACATTTTTTACAGTTCATTCACAGGACTCTTTACCATTCAACTACCTTGTTTCTTCTTTTTTCGGCCAGACTGTCTATGATTAGGCTCTCTCAACCTATCCCATATGAGTATCATGTCTCAATGAATCGTTTACCTGATTTTGGTAATTTTTGTGACGCGCATATTCTTAGGAAAAGAGGCTGTGAGTCCTGAAAAAGTATAGCCCACTTACCCCAATTATGAGCAGCCGCGTTGTGGAGCGTACCATATCATGGCTAAGGAGCCTCATGCACAGTTCTTTCCTTGACTTTGTCTAGATCTTAGGATACTACATTATATGGTCAGCGTTTGTATATGGCATCTTATGTTCGTTTCCTCGTGCATTTGCTATACTTTGTTGTACATAGTCTTGGATCCTTGTGGATTTTCACAGCTGAGTGAGATTTCTTATGTTGCTGATCTGTAAAGACCATAGTGTATTAGGTGTCGATACGCTACGGATGCCTCTGCCCGATACGGTCTCCCAGCCAGACGTGCCCTGCGCTCCTCTCACAAACTTTCCACGTACAGCTTGTGAATACTATATGACTTTCTCCTGCCTCCGTCATCCCGCCTTGTCCGTTGGCCGATTATGCTTCCCCCTTTTTACCCGAGCCTCGAGTGACTCGGCGTCTCTCACCGCCCTCTCATTACCCCCTATTTGCACGCTCGCTTAGAGTTAGACCGACCAATGAGCAAGCTACGCCTTCTGAATTGCGGCCAACTCACTGCACCAATCTAAGGCAGTAGCAGAGACATGAAACCACAGGCTCTTAAACGATGGGACAGACTCCCTGTAGTGATTCTACTTTTCCTCTCGTGTCTACACTTCGATCTGACCTCCGATGTCACACGCACAAAGCAGTCCGCTTCGACTCTATAGACCGCCCCGGACATTATTCTGGCACACTACGGCAGGGAAACTTAGTACTCATAAGTTAGCTAACAGCCAAATGTGTGTTCTTGACCTGAAATGTTGTTTATATCTGGTGGAAAATCCCCCACAACGAGAAAAGGAGAGCCTTTTTACCCCTTCATCCCAGATGAGCTCTCAACTCTGGTATCCTCGCCTCGCCTCTTGCATCCTCTTAAACCCTCAATTGCACATCACTTTGAGTTTTTATTTGCTTGGAATATATCTTTTTTCTTTATATGTCATGCAAGCACCACCGCGCAAGACTCCCCAATGGTCCCTAAAGGCTGAAAGAACCTAATATTCAGTAGAAAGAAATGTTATTGTCATCAAGTTGACCCTCAAACGACCGACGAATGCCATTTACTGATGATCTGAAAAGAAGGGATCCCATGAGATTAAATACCCATGTCTTTATGATCTTATATGGACAACTTATGTGACTGCATTCTTTTTTTCATTAGATTTTTTAAGACTCACTGCACTAGATTGTAGCTACTGATTACGTTTGCACAATTTGTACTCTACATAAAGGTGGGACGCTTAATACTTATGAGCTACGGGTGGATTACCGATTAGGTTCTGGTACTGTCATCGACCACCCAGGCTGACAAGACCTGTACCGTCTACCAGCCAGCACTAGCCGCTCACGGGTCTAGTCACACAATTAATTAGCTTCTTTTCCCGACCCAGAACATCTGATTACGTTACCCTCGTGTTATTGGCGTATCTCGTCGCACACCACCTCTCTCTGATCTAGTAGCTCGCTACCGCATTCAGTGTTCTTTGCTCTACCTGCTATTGCTTATTGCCAATTCCCGGGCTAGTCTCTCGTGTCGTCTCTTACCAACACAACTCTCGCTCGTATGATCCCCACTATCTACTCGTCCTATAGTATTTTCTGGAAGCGACCCATTTTATGCAGGTCGACTTCTCTTCCCCCAGCCTCCCACGTCGGAGGTGGTCTTCGAATCCGTCGATAACAAAACAATAGTCTAGCTATCTAAACCGATTCACCTTCACGTTACTCCCTCTACGAAAAAATATACCTGTCTGGCTACCACTTTCATTATCTTTGTTTCTCACGCTATCACTCTGATTAATGCTTTACACGCAGAGCTAGACTCATTCATTCCAGAGTCCTTAAATGATCTTTAAGGCATCGTTCTTAGTCGCATATATCTAGTGCCTTCAACTTTGTTGAACAGCTCGTGTTACATCATTGGACTCTCCTTGGACATCCTCGGTCTTGTTCGGACAATGGTCGTCAGACTCTCAAGTCAAGTTACTCTTGTCTTACTTCCTCTCAAAATCACCTAGCGGGTCAAACTTTTTTTCTAGGAAGCCCTATTTTCCCGTGGCCCACTTAGCCTTTTCCTTACATCATGTCATTATTGATCTCAGTGTTCTGTTCCCATTGGCACACGATCACGTGTATCACAGGTTTTAAAACTTGTGGGAAACCTTTTTTTTTTTGATATTGAGTAGTGGTAGTGAAGGGGATGTAGTGTTCTACGGTTTAAGTCCAATGGGACAGTGGAATCTTGTACTTTCCAGGTTCCAGGCGTGTTTTCTTTGCAGATAATGTGAGTCACTAGAGATTGACAAACTCATTAATAGGTAACCCTGAAAGAGACCATTTAAGGCCCCCGGAAGAACTTAGATTTGGGGCCCTCTACTTATCAGAAGGAGTCTGTTAGCTAATCAGAACTCTATCCAAGAAGCCGTGGAATAAAGGGGGGAGGATCCTAATTGGCAATTTTTCATCATATTTGTATGGCTTTTTATCGAGATGTATATTTTTCGGCAAGTTTTTATACTTAGAATGGTTTCATATCTTTAATAATGTGAATTTATTAATTTCTTGATTATTATTTTTTTTTACTTAACTTTCCTTACCCAAGATGCCTAAAGAATAGGACTAAAATTTGAGGTAGAGTAGAGCAAGTGATAACCAAGCAGTCTTGATTACGGCTACTTTCTTTTTACGTTTTTTGTTGAAAGCTTCTTATATTATAAGTGCGGTTGCGTTTCTAGTTAGTCCCTGTCGAATAGAATTATCACCTACTTCTCAACTTGTATTCAGGTATTCAATGCATGAATGACAATTTAATTAAGGAGTCTAGATTTTAGGAATAAATAATCAAAAATAGAGTTTTTCCATGCCCGATACGCAATTGTCTCTCTGTCTTGAATGTTGGTCGCTTTTTAAGTAAACTCAACTCTCACTCCTGAAGTCTGCAAATAAAAATCTATGTCGAGTGAAAATTAAGATTATAGTTTTTATTTGGTGGCTATTTTCAATGAGCAAAATTTACTCTTTTTTGCTCTCATATACTATTGTGTTTGCTTCAATGTAAATACCTTCGTTTCATTATGGTTTGATCCGATTTTTTTTTTTGCATACCCTATCCGTGATGTGGCAAAGCAACGATGAGGTATTCTTTGCTCGCTACTTATTCCAGAATGAGAGCTTAGCCACTGTTATGTATATATAACAATCGGCCAATATCCTCATCTTCAATTCTACGTTCTACCGAATTTTCAAGCCAGGTTTGTCCAGATATATTATCGTGGGCTGTTGTTTTTTCCAGTGTTACTCAATCTTGTTTTGTGATGTGCGGAGTATATTATATATTAGTTTGACTCTTAATTAACTTCCAATAGTCTATACAAGATATTTTGTGGTCAGAGTATTTCCTAATTTTTTGTTTGAGTGGTAGATTAATGGTGTATCGTTCTTGTTTTTATTTTATTATAGTTCTTTGGAGTCATAGAGTTTATTGTTAGTGTGTGTTGATTTCATAAGTCATAGTTCGTTATTTTAGGAATGCTTTGATTATTGTTTATGGTAACGATTCTGAGTTTAATACGAATGAAAACTGGTATAATTTGTGTGTTTTGTTCTTAGCTGTTCCGGGTCGGTTGATTGTGTAAATACTTGATATGTTTTGTTATAGCTCCAACCCGTTGATATCTAAAATTTCTCTGATATAATGAAAATATCGCACTTCTTTCTGAACAATTGCGTTCTTGTGCTATGTTACATTTATCATTTTCTCTGTAACAAAATTTTCAACAGCCTAACTGTTTCACTATTATGTTGTAGCCATATTCGTCCTTAGTGCTTTATGGATCCAGTAGGCTCACAGAGTATATGTTTTCTATCAACCCAACAGATAGATTGAGTCATTCTGCTGATCTAATCGCTATTTTTAAATAAGTATTTTATCTATTGAAACATGGAATGTCACTTACCCACTGATATATAGTTTTTCTATTTGTTGACTATCGTTTTCCTTTTCTTTCTATATGCTCAGAAAGCAATTATAACAAATGTATATAGCATAGACACCACAACGCGAAGCTAAGTAGTTATTAATATTCTGGATAACATCGTGCTATTTTCCTCTTGAAGATAATAACTCGGTTTATTCTCTATGAGACATGACAATATTGGCTCCTTCACACAAATCAATAAATGTATATTATTTTAGTTAAATTATTCATATATATTGTATCACTTTAGATTAAACAAATAAATTACATCTGATTAATCTGATTTATTTTAATTATTCCTATTATATTTAAAATTTTATAATATATTTATATTTAAACTAATTATTTATACCTGCCATCTTACATAGCTCCCATCTATTCACATTATATTAATTACCTAAGTTATTTATTCATAATTAATTGTTTGGAAGTGTTAAACTTGCAATTGTATTATTCAAACTTATAATTCAGTATACTTTAATTATATTACTTTGTTATACTCAGTTTAATATACTTTATGATCGTTATTGAATCAACACGAGAGACTGTAATTATCTCATTTATTGTATTATTTATCTTTTAACATTCATATCTCGAAGTATAATGATAACATAATAGATTATATCATTAGTCTATTATAGTTATTATTAATTATTATATTCTTTCTCATCACTATTAATATCATTATTACTATTAATTATACTATCATTATTAATAATACTACCTAATAAAACCTTTTATTATTATTAGTACTATTTAGTATTATAGTTTTTTATTGCTTTCATTGTTTATCGTTACTCTGTTATTTATGTGAAAAATTGGTTTACTTATTAAATTGTCATAATACTCTATCCATAGACTTGCAGCGAGTTTTATATTCATCTTAGGTAAACTCTTGAAAGCATTAATATATATATTTAACAAACTTTCGCAAAAATTACTATACCACTTGTTCAGCAACCTTGTTACCACTACGGTGCGACATAAATGCTTCAGACAGATTTAATTTACATAAGTAAAGAAACTTCATAAACACAACCGAAGGTGTTGTGGAACTTAACTCCGGTATGAAATTCTTCAATGAAATTATTCATCCAGAGAATATTAACTTATAAAAATAAAAATTTCCTGGGATTTTTTTTTGTGCTGAGATACCTTATTTTGCAATATCGAATATTTAAGAAATACACATCCATAATTCATTATATTTGGATTAGGACTCTATTTCGTTCCCCAAAATATATTTTTCAAGTCAATAAAAAATGCAGAGTTTAACTTTCTACTATAAGGGGATTTATGTTTCCGCCTTTCACCAACTGTAAAGGTAACGAAGTACAGGTAGTCATAATTTTAGTTTCTGCATTTCTCACTTTTCACGCCATGGGTATATATATAGTATCTTAATTTAATACGATCACATAACCTACTACTAGTATCGACGTACAACATTACTGTATGCTTACCACGTTAATATATCTTATACATTCATAAATGAGACATTTATATACTGACTGCGTTTGTGAGGGAGTGTCAACACTGGTGCGAAGATTCCTAATGAATAAAATACAGACCGTCATCATCATTAGCCTATTAAATATTATTAAATATATTATTCATAGTTAGAAATATAATTAAGAGTAATATTTATTTAATTCATCTAAATTAATATTATTATATGCATGAATTCTCTCTCTATATAATAATATGCTCATAATAAATTAATATAATTATATTAATATAAATAATATATTATAATTGGATAATTATTAAAGCATATTGATATAATTAATATATATAAATACCAGAACACATATAACCTGATTATGGCACCTTTTAATAAAAATAATATATCTTATATAATAATAAATCAATATATTATTATAACTATATTAATATATAACCATCGTATATAAATATCATTTTATTTTATAATATTATCAAATTAATAATATTATTAACAGTAATATAATACCCTTAAATAACAGTATAAGGCTAACTAGGTAATATATTAATATATTAAATAATATATATTAATATATTTCACTCAAATCTACAGTAGAACCCTGATAACGGAAATATTTTTCCATCAGTATTTTTATAATTTTCATAGTTGGATTCTTTATAACTTCTGAAATTATTGATTAAAAAAAAAAATATTTATAGTACGTAATGTAGTACGTAAGGAGATAATATTATATTATATTATATATATAATATTATTTAAATATATATTAACTTATAATATACCTTAGTTATAGTACGCGTGACTTAGTAATTCAGTACATCGTTATATAAGTACTGTTAATATATATTAATAACTATTATATAACTGAGTATAAATATATATCTTGAGAATTTATCACGTAATTTTTATCAGTACGATTCTGTTTTCCTTAAAATTTATATATAAATATGATACCTATTTACATTCTCGAATGTATTGTCTATAAATTTTTCATTATTATATATATATATATAATATTATAATATTATATTGCACAAATCAATATATATATTAATTATTATTAATTAACTTATATATTATTATAACTATAATTATATATTATTATATAATGATATATATATATATTATTTAGATATCTCTGGCTTAAAATAAATTCCAGGTTAGGTGAGACGTAACTCTTGTCAAAAAATTTAGGATAGTACCTCATATGTGAAGAGTGTTGCCACCTTAAGTGCTCACCTTTAAAATTGTTCAAAAACTTTCTCGAAACCTGATCATATATAATTTAACCTCCCTAATTGACAAATTCTTTATCAGTCTTATGATACATCGCATAATATTTAAACATAGATATGTTTATGGATATAGAAGAAATGGTTAACTATAAACGTTCTACAATTTAACATAAATGGTATGAAATATACGAGAAATCCAGTCACCTACACAACTCCAACATGCACCTTCAGTCTCAACATATTATCTTGGAAGTAATAAACCATTTCACACAAACCAAACAATCTCCTTTCATCAATTGCGTATCCGTCTACATTGATTATCACTGAAATAATATAGCTCTTGTAATATCACTATTATCTTCTCTGACATTCAGTGAGCAAATACTACCAAATAAAATGTAAAAGTTTTCAGTGATCTCCACACAAAAATACAATTAATCAAAATAAAAGTTAAAAAATCAAACCTATCTCATTATATTTGTCTTTCCACTTCCCAAACTTTGCAAGCTTATCGTATCAGTAATCTCAAACCTGTCTAACCTATTTCTCGGAAAAAATTTCAACAAGCACTACACTTTCTGGTACGAAAACTAAAACATCAATAACAGAGGATCTCGATCTCAGATTATCAAAGCCTTTCACAGTTTAAGGACGCCCATGTCGAACTTTAAAATCGCTCGGTGATTTTGAGTGGGAGTAGTAAAACGTATTCAAATTGACCGTCAACCAAGAATCAGTTGTTAAGCATAGCGTAGTGGCGTGTTATTAGCTCTATGTGGTCGTCAGATTTAAGATACTGTGAACTTGGATTAATAGACGCAATGCCTTTGACAATCAGCGGTCGAATTTACATTCGACCTTGAAGCGCCTTAAAAAACTTGTCGTAGCCGAGACCGTCAGACTGGATAGACTCACATGCTAAGCTAACCAGTTTTCTAGAGCAGTGCTTCACAACTTGAGGTACGCGTACCCCTGGGGGTACTTGGCAGATTGGTTGGGGGTACTTGAAAATAATATTGAGAATGGCCTAAAACATAAAAAAATGGAAGGAAAAACTATTATAAAAAACTGAAATAAATTGTAAAATGCATATTCAATAATAAAAGCATATATATAAATGTCATTAATTTGAGTCTTTTGATTATTTAGCTAACTCTAAGAACATTACTACCTAACAAAAACAAATTTTTTGTGTGAAGTGATTGGTGGGGTTGCTGTATGAGAAAAGGGGGTACTAATACATGAACCTGATAAAGGGGTACGAGAGAGGAAAAAGGTTGGGAAGCGCTGCTCTAGAGTCTGTGCCCTCGTACATAACCTACTGCTCTCCTAAAATTTTCACAAACTTGGAAAACTAGCAAAACTAAGGTTTGCTACCCTCCAATCATTATCACTCATAAGTCAAAAACACTCCACTCCTATAATAAAGATAAACTACATACACCATACACCAACTTAACTGTACGTATATAAAATACTCTCCATAGAAATTCTAAACTTAATTAAAACAACGAAATATTTAAAGTACTAGGTTATGGGAAGTTCATGCAAAACAATGGTCCCTCCACGCCCGAGTTAAGACAATAAATCGATACATTTCTTGAAAGAAGGGAATCAGGCAGAAATTCAGAGTCAAAAGGAAAACAAATTCACACCGACACAGGAGTATGAGAGATAACAAGAAAACTTGATAACTCAAAATGAAATTTTCCACTCGGTCATGAATCTCCTCAGAAACTAAGACAACGATGTAACTGCTAGGCCAATACTTTTCTAGCACCTCATTCATTTTCATACATACAGAAAACAAAAATAATCAAAATATTAAAAACTTCGAAGCATAAGAACCAGAAAACTTTTCCAACCCTAATCTATAATTTAGTATAAGCCACGAACAAATAAACAACATTTCTCCCAAATGGAATGGCTGTGTAATTATACCTAAAGTGAAAAGTCCATAAAGACTCATAAACATTTACCACAACATTCCGACAAATTTCACTCCTATTATGTCTCTGTAAACTGTTAGAAAACTTAAAAATCGGACTAATTGTCTCTTAACATTTTAAACAAAGCTTTAAAATATAATATCTTTCCTCTATTAACAAAATTATGCAAACAACATTTCAAAAACTCCAACTTTCCCAGCTATTTTTCCTTTAGGGGAGGGTCCAATATTTTCTCCGGGCTGAGCCCAATTTTCACCCTACCTAAAAATGGACACAAAATTCTTAATTTTCAGGCAATTTTAATGAAAAAAGCAAACCGCAGCTTTTTCTGACGTCTAAAACGTCGGTTTCGAGTGTTTCTCTGTATTTGTAGTCATTGTTTTGGTATTTTCATTTTTTGAAAACCTATGTTTTTGACATTTGTCGAAATTCCTCCTACAATTTTTTTTCGAAATGACTTCAAACTTGAAATATACAAAGATTGGACTATTATCTAAATTATGTAGGAACTGATTTTTGATATTTGACCCCATATCTGGGCAATGGTCGATTTTTAAAACTTAATATTTTTGGGTTTTCAAATTGAAAAATTGAGATATTTTTTTTTCTGTTCATCCAATCTGCATGAAATTTTCAGGACATTTGTAGTCGGGGGAGATGCATATATTTTATTTAGATAAGTTTTTTATATATGCAATAGATTTGAATTTTTTCTTGGAACAAATTTTTAAATCAAATTTTTTTGGAAATTTTTAAAAATATTTTTTGGCAGTATACAAAAAAAATTTCTAAGTAAAAATGATGTATCTCACCCTACTTTATATGCCATGAAAATTTGATATTGATAGGATGTATAGAAAAAAAATCTCAATATTTCACATTTTCGAAAACAATTTTTTTGAAAAAGTGAAATATTAAGATTTTATTTTCTCTCATTCTATTAACATCAAATTTTCAAGTGTATATAGTCGGGCGATGTACATCTTTTTTACTTAGATAATTTTTATGTATCTTGGAATTTTTTTTTTTTTTAAATTTCCCCCAATTTTTTTTTTTTGAAAACTTGCTACAAGAAAAATTCAAAACTATTGCATATACAAACGTAAAAATTGTGCATCTCCCCGACTACAGATATTCTGAAAAGCTCATGCAGATCAGATGAACAGAAAAAAATATCCCAATTTTTCAATTTGAAAACCCAAAAATAGTAGGTTTTGAAAATCACCCATTGCTCAGATATGGGGTCAAATATCAAAATTCCGTTCATACATAATTTAAATCATAGTCCAATCTTTGTATATTTCAAGTTTAAAGTCATTTCGAAAAAAATTGTAGGGGGAATTTCGACAAATGTCAAAAACATAGGTTTCAAAAAATGAAAATACCAAAACAATGACTACAGACTGAAAAACACTCGAAAACGACGTTTTAGACGTCTGAAAAAGCTGCTGTTTGCTTTTTCCCCATCAGAATTGCCTGAAAATTAAGAATTTTATGTTCATTTTAGGTGGGGTTAAAATTGGGCTCAGCCCGAAGCAAAAATTTTCCCCTCCCCTTTAGCTTTAATTTCTTCTTTCTTTATCGGTGGTCCTTCTCCATTGTAGTGGAATTTTAATACAACTAGTCTCTTGTCTCTAAATAACTTACCAACATACTCATTCCATCTATCTTCAATCCCTTACCTTTTGCATCATCCTTTTCTTCATTGCCTTTCCCTTTATTCTTCTAATGGTTAATTACAATATTTATTTCCTTTATCTGGTTATGAGTCTATTTTATAAAAAGACTTAAACATCAAAATCACAGAACACTAATTTCAATACCATAAAAATCACTTCAGACATAATTGAGGTAAAATCTCCGAAGAAGAGAAAGGAAAAAAAGTCCATCAACCTAACATAAAACATATCAACACACAACAGAGGTAGCAGACAAACCCTAGTATCAAAGACTCCACTATAGCGCAAACAACACACTATTCAAAGATGAATCGGAACATTTCTTTCTGCTCTGACCTCCATCTCAGTAATATACATCACACTCATCAAATATTGTTTCTCTGAACATGGTTACCCAACCGGGGAAAACTGCTGGTTCCTGAAGAGCTCATGAGGACCCTTTTTATGGGTGAAGATCCCTGGAATGACAATTCAACATAGAAATGTGTATCAAAAAGATATCTCAATAGAAATAAATTCAAAAGCAGTTGACGAGGAACCCCTCTTTACATCGGTCCTCAGTGCTCCCAGGCGAGTGCCATCTGCCCTCAGTGCTCTCAGCCAAGTGCCATCGGTCCTCATTATTTTCAGCCGAGTGCCATTGGACCTCCTTGTTCTCAGCCGAGTACCATCGGTCCTAGGTACTCTAAGCCGAGCAATTACTACTGCCACCAAGATTTAAAAACGGATGCTGCTTGCACAATTAAGGTTTTGAACGCTTAAATAAAACATGTAATATGGGTAGACATATTCAAACTATAAATCTCTTACATTTTTTACACTGAACCATTATTCGGAAGGTCTCATGGTTGCCTTGATAGTTAGGGGCGTCCCTACAGTAAAACCATAATAAAACTTTATAAATGCCTGTCTTCTATGCATACAAAACTGCGCACTAATTATCTAACAAATTTATTTCAACACTTGTACATAAGAGCTAATATATATATATATATATATATAATATATATATATATATATATATATATATATAATATATATATATATATATATATATATATATATATATATATATATATATATATATATATATATATAGTGGAAAGGAATGAGAGGGGAAAGAAGGAGTTACGATTGAGTTACGATGAGTGACCTGTGGCACAGAGCTATGGTGGATTTTGCTTGTGTGAGTACTTGAATTCTAATGATTAGATCAAGCTTGAAAAGGTCAAGGTATGTGTGGTTGTGACATATGGTCCATCTAATGATGATGTTGAGGAGAGTGCGGTTTTCTGGGATAATCTGAATGATGTTTTGGATGGGGGTGACCTAAATGGTTGGATATGTGATCGAAAAAGGGATGGTGTAACATGTGGCTTTGGGGTGACGGGAGGAAATGAGAATGGTAGGAAGGTGATTGATTTATGAGAGGGGAGAGGTATGTGTGTAAGTAATACTTTCTTCAAACACAAAAGTATTCATAAGTGCACTAGAGTTGGTGTAGGTAGAGATGATATCGAAATGAAAAGTGTGGTTGATTTTTTGTTTGTGAAGATGTTGAAATGTGTGATGAAAGTTAAATCAGTGAAGGAGTTATGGATTGGATTATCGGATCATTAAGTTGTTTTATGTAAGACTAAGTTAGTGGGGTCTTGGATGGAGATGAAGTTGATAAGGAAAGAAGTGGGAAGAATTAAGAGTGAGTAGTTAAATGAACAAGGCAATAAGGAAAAGTATTTAAGAGCGCTTGAAAATAAATCGGTTGAATGTGAACAAGATGAAACTGAACAAATCTAGACGCAAATGAAGGAAGTGTTGTTTAGTAGTGCAAGAGAATTATGCTGATGTGCTAAAGTATTAAGTAGGAATGTTAACAGTGAGTGGTGGAATGAGGAGGTGATGCAAGGGGTTAAAGTAAAAAAGAGGCTTAGTTGAATGTACTAAAAGTCAATAATGAGGTTTCAAAAGAAAGGTGTTTGGAATTATATAAGGAGGAAAAAAGGAAGACTAAAAGTTGCATACATAGGAAGAAAAACGAGGTAAATGAACAGTTTGGAAGGAGGATGAATGGAGACTTACAAGAGAATAGGAAGCTCTTCTGGAAGAAAGCGCGAAAGGCTAAGAATGAGAATGAGGGGATTCTGCATAGAATAATGAATTGGGATGGTGTTTTCGTAACTGATGAAATGGATGTGAGGAGAGTAATGAAGAGGTGATAGTGAATGTTTGTGGGTTTGATGATGCAAGTAAAAATAGGGATTTTGGGGGTGAGGTAATTAGTAGAGTGAGAAAGTTGAAGAATGGTAAATCTTCAGGCATTGATGGAATTATCGGTGAGATGATCAAGAATGGAGGCGAGATGGTGATTGAATAGATTTGAAAGTTGTGTAACAAAGCGTTTATTGAGGGTATAGTTCCGAGGGATTAGCGGAGACCAGTAATAGTACCCTTATATAAGGGTAAGGGGTGGTGGTGACAACTGTAAATATATATATATATATATATATATATATATATATATATATATATATATATATATATTATATATATATATATATATATATAATATATATTATATATATATATAATAGTATATATATATACTGATACTGAATCTACATAGAATAGATTATAATTAATGAATATTATTTAAAACTGGAAGCCACACAAATTAAATGAATTAACAGATTTTAATATTAATTCTTACTGCATTAATTTATTTGAACACAGAATTATTATTTCACAATTAATATGCTTGAAATTTAGTTGTAAGAGTCCGAGCTTTCGTTCCAGTGGCGGGTAACATCTTCAGGGAACTATAAATATTATAGATATTATTATATATATAGTATATATATATATATATACTATATATATATATATATATATCTAATATATATATATATATATATATATAAATATATAATATATATATTGTCATAAATAAATATATATATATATATATATATATATATATATATATTCTTGAATAGATGAAAATAAAGTTGAAGATCTATCATTGGCAGAAATTTAAAAATACAAAAAAGAAAAAATGTTTTTTTAAATGTATAAAAAATTATTATTCTTTCACTTTTAACAGCAAAATAATTAATAGCTTATCCGTTTATATAGTGTAGCCATGATGAACATTCATTATAGCCAGACCTGTTAGTCTTTCCTTCCGTGTACAATTGAGAAAGCATATTTTGAGCCTTTTTGTAGTAGAGAAATATCTTTTTAGAGTGCAAATTGTGAGTTAGATAGATGCTAAAATCCTTAACTCTCCCGTGACTGTATAGATCAAATTTATTTGCAAAATTTGTTAAAATTTTATTAGATATCGATGAAATAATTTTTCCCAAGATTGATAAGCATGGATCTATGGCTCATGAACTTCCTCTCTAACTGGTTTGAAAAAATCACCAAAAAAAAAAAATGAATTGTAATTTCTTTATTTATTTTTGTATTACATTTCTTCATTAGTTAAGAGAAAGAAAAAAGTTCTTTTGCAACTTACACAATCTTGAAAATTTTTCATCCATATTTGCTCTCGAATCTTTCAAAGAAAGCATCACATTTTCAATACTGTTAAGAGCAGTTGCTGTCACTAATGATGTAAACTGGATTGGAAGAGTGAAGAAGAAGAAGAAGAACAAAGTTAAAATCATAATTTAACTTATAACCTATTCCTATAACCTAACCTATAACCTATTCGCTCGTGATTACAGAATTCAAAAGATTTGAGGTTTTTGAAGAAGATTCGATATCTTGACCTATCTCCAATACCTCTAAACGGACCTATACCCAAATGGTCGACATTTGTAAATAAAAAAAAAAAAATGTTTATTTAGAGTTTCTCTAACGAATCCAACAAAACTTAACCTAACCTAACTAAATATAACTTAACCTAACTTAAACTAACCTAACCTAACCTTAGCTAACCTAACCAAACCTAACCTAACCTAACCTAAACTAAACCTAACCTAACCTAACCTAACCTAACCTAACCTAAAGTAACCTAACCTAACCTAACCTAACGCCTGCAGAGAACTGTACAGGAAATTTTGTTGTTGTATCGACCATTTTTTCGTGTCGACCATTGGGCAAGTCCCCCTCTAAACTTCAGCAGTAAAAACTTTTCTAAATCGTACCAATCCATCGTAACTTTCCACACACTTTGTTTCGCAAATTGGTGCTAGTTTTGTTCATTTTGTCTCTCGGGAAATCTTTCCAATTTTTTATGTTAAAATATTCCCACCTTGGTAGCGTAAAATAGTTTTAAATTGTTTTCACTGTACAATAAAGTTTCTAATGTGTCGTACTCGATGCGAATGTCAATAGCAATGAACATACATTAATGCAGTTGGATATTATCGACACATTGAACACATCTACATAATACTTTTTATTCATTGCTGCTGCAATCAGAAAGTTAGAATCTATTTCAACCTTAGTAATATTGCCCCCGATACAGATTCTGCTTATGTGGTTTCAACAGCCACTAAACCTAAGAAGCCTTCACGAACTTTCTATTAATATACACTCTTAATTTGCTTTGATAAGTATTTTTATTATTCTTATAAATTAAAATTAAGAGACTCGTCATCAAAAAAATTGTATGAGTAAAAAAAATATTGAGACTGAAGTATTTATAATAAGATAAGTTAATTTAGGGGAATGAGTGTCTGAGGTACTCTGAACAGAAGCCCTTATAAGTATGATTATTCCTAATGAGTACTAATGAATATTCGGTATATAACAAATATTTATGATATAATTTATCATTAAAAATATCATTAATTATAATATTATAAGTTAATATACACTCACTTATAATAATAATAACAATATATTAATTAATATAATTTATACTTTATCTTGATTCTCTTATATATTTCTAGGATCATATTTTTTGAAATTACCTTTCAATCAAACTAACATTTATATATATATTATTATCAAATATGCACTTAGTAATAATATTTATTATCCATACGAGTATATTAATAAACTCAATTATTATAATAGATTTAATACTCAAATATATTTTCAAATGTATATGAAATTAAGAATAAAATAATCTATGATACTTTTATTATATATATAAGTTCTATCAGAAAGTCGATGACTCATATATATGTCTGATCAGTGCTGAGAGCATTCGTACTGGTAGCAAGAGTTAAAACATATGAGTACGAAAGATTACAATACTTTTTTACAAATTCACATTATAATTATGTTTTTATCATTATAAAATTAAACATGGTTCTTCTCTATAATCATTTTTTAAGGGGCTCAGAATAACGATTAGAGTTTTCGGATAAACAATGAATGAAAAAATTAATAAAAAATAAATTAGACAATATTTAAATGACATATGTAAAAGAATAATAGAACACGATCCAAGTATGTGTTATGGTATCATATGAGAGCGCATTAAATATATTATAATATACAATCAATAATAAAAAGTTCCGACTTTCGTGCTCGATAATATAGCGGATGTATTTGTGTGCTGTCATGTTGTGTTGTTATATTCTGAAAAGATAATATGCATTATATACTATCTATGAGTTAAGCATCACAGCTTTGGTTCATTAATCTCTTTGTTTTACAAAATCCTGTGCATGTTTGATAGCAAAAGGAATAGAACACTTGTGCAATATATCCTTTAATTTTTATAAATAATAGGTGATGACTACCTTTAATGTTTAATTTTTAAAGAGTAATAATATTTCACTATATAATATATAATCATATAATAGTTGAATAATTTTAGTAGAATAAATAATCTAGTACTCTATATTATTATTAGAGTTCTATATTACTATATTAAATATTTTGTAAGTATATTCACTAAAAATATATAATGAGATAATAAAAACCAAAAATTTTTCATAGTATAGTATTAAAATAATTAGTTTAATTATATATATTTAAAAACAGGTTACTTTACTCTATATATAAATATACTATATATGTAGTAGGATTTAATTTTATCCGGAGACTATTATATATATATATGTACAGACGATTAATGTATTATGAGCAATATTTATATACACATAATTAAGTATCATTTATTGATATTAATACGTTATAATGATACAAATATTAAATGTAACAACCTATACTATATTAATATAATAATACTCATAAATATTAATAAAATATATATTACCTTTTTTACTGCTCTATTTTGTGAAAATAATTAATAGCATATTTATATCATAAATGTAAAAACTCATTCTTAGTTATATTTGCTAATTTTATGTCATCACGAAAAATATCAAAAAACAATAGTTAAATTAGGAAACGCCTTTCAGAATAAAGGAAAAAAAGGTGAATTAACCGAGAAGTTTGTAATGGTGTTGACGAATGGAAATTGTTCGCAAGAATAGGGAAAGGTTATATTTGAGGATGGAAAATAATGCTTGTTAATAAGGTTATATTAATATATTATATAGTAATGGTCGTAAAGGAGTGGTCGTAGTTTTAAGAGTTTATCAACAGGATTGGGAGGATGGTTGTTGGTTCCCCTAGATATATTTAGTGAGAATGAGTGAGGATAGAGATAGATGATATTGGTGGGAAGGTATAAAAGCGTAGATGGTTAGTGTCTTATTGTAATGTGATAGAGATTAGGGATATGTATAGTATTGGATAAATACACTGATATAGAGAAGGAGTAAGATGGTTTTCTCAAACACAGCGTAAGGGGAGAAGATAGAGTGAGGTGTAAGAGATCATAGAGGTTTAGGGAGGGAAGGGGGTGGTGAAAGTCGGAACTACATTGAAAGATTGTTTCATTTACACTTAAAAAAGAATGAGCTTTGCATGAGAGAATATTTAAAGATATAGAGAGAGACACAACAGTAAAGAGACAAAATGAATGTTATGGAGTTGTTTTATCTTTTTACGATTCTCACGCATAAAGTCATATGAGATATAGAGTGGAGCAAGAATTGTCGCGGATGATAATTGGAAATGAGAGCGCAGTGCATTGAGGAGGAGTTATATTTCGAAAGAGTGGGGGAGTGCTATAATTAGGGGTAAATGGTCACTCTCACGGTGACCTAATAAATTACTTAGCAAGAATATTGTTAGAAGAAGATGTTGTTAAGACGTTGTTAAGGGAGGGGAAGTGAGATGTTTCGGGGTGGTGAGAGGATTGAGGCAGGGAAGATATAGATAATAGAAATCACCAAATAATTCAAAATGTTGAAATTTAGTCAAGTGTTGATAATTAATTGGGTAGAAGTGCTTTTGCAGAGGTAAATAGGGATAGGATGTGGAGGGGACTGGAGGGGTGGGAATTGATGAAAATGAGTATATTGAGATTAAGAAGTGGTAAGTGATATCATGAAATAATTTGTTTTTGAGAGGAGACGATACATAAGGCCCGCTAAATTTTTGTGGACGAAGAACGCGAAGAATGGAAAGATAGAGTTGTTCTATTTTTTTGAGTGTGTAAAAGGGGGTTTTTTTGACCGAGCATAAGTGCTAGGACCTAAAAATAGGGGCTTAAAGATAAATAACTAGCTTAGGTAATGCAATAGATATAAAGTGTTAGTAAGTTTAGCAAGGATGTATGGAAAGGAGAAGTAAGAATTTTCATTAAAAAAAGGACGCGGGAGGGGTTTAGAGGCGTATATCGAAGTGTTAGAATGGGGTATAAGCAAATTCCGGA
>JABUQX010035217.1:75000-87500 GCA_015478945.1 Trachelipus rathkii
CTTTTGTTCATCTACTCTTTGGCATTAAGGAAAATCGTTTTCTGTCGTGTTTGGTCATGTCGATAAATTTCAATATAGTCTAACACAAAAATTTTGGTTTTCAAATTTCTACCTTTCTATGTATTTCTTTCTCTCCTCAGCTTTATCTTTGAACTCATTTTCTCTTGTTTATTGCAGTTGCTGAAAACGGTCACTGATTATCCCTTAAATCTATTACTAGTGGACTAGTGGCGTTTTTCTGAAGTCTTTCCTCATATTTATTGCAGCTGCTGAAGACTGTCTCTGATTATCCCTTAAATCTATTAGTAGTGGACTAGTGGCGTTTTTCAAAGTTCTTATCTATGACCAACCCTCTTTATTTTATTCATTAATGACCTTCAATTTTCACACTATTATTTTGACACTCTTATGCCAATGACGTTATTCTGCAATATTCTTTTTAGTTTGAAAGCATCGTAAAGAACAGTTTCTAGGAGAGTGAACTTGGAGCAATTGATCTCCAATCTTTCTCGCTAACTTTAGATACAACCTCAAAAACTGAATTCTTACAGATATTTAATATTTGCTGCACACACGCATACACATACATACACACAACTAAAGAATCTTCAAAAACCCAAACTCAAACATCCACTTCTTTTAATACTCTTGACGTTTTCTTTTTGCAAGTGATCTTTCTTGGAAAGAAAACATCTTTTCTTTCAATAAACAAACATTTAAGGTGGTTAATTTGTTCTGAGGAAGCTCCATAACTTCTTAATCCACTCTAGTTCCTTATTTTGTATAGGATGTCGTCTATCATTGAAGGAAAAATGAATCACATATCTACCTCCAGGCTCCTCTCTTCTCTCTCTCTCTCTCTCCTCTCTCTCTCCTCTCTCTCCTCTCTCTCTCCTCTCTCTTTCTCTCTACTCTCTCTCCTCCTTCCACTCAAATAATTTCATATTGAAAGGTGGAGTGGAGTCTAAGGCTTTCCGACTCATCAATTCTCTCATCTTACATATATATATATAATATATATATATATATATATATTATATATAATAAATAATATATATATATATATATAATTATATAATATATATATATATATATATATATATTAATTCATATTATATATATAAATATATATATAATATATAAATAATATATATATATATTATAAATTATATATATATATATAATATAATTAATTATATATATATAATTATATATAAATCATATTATAAATATATATATAAATATATATATATATATTATATTTATATTATATATAATATAATATATATATATATATATATTATATATATAAATAATATATATATATGATGTATATATTATATTAATATATATAGTTATATATAATCATATTTATATATATTATATAATTAATATATTAGATCCTTGCAAATCAATGCAACTACAATATACCGCATTTACGTATCTAATACATCAATGAAGTTGCCATAGCAACGTACTATGTAGTGGGTATATTTTCCGTGACGTCAAGCAATGACGTGCACAATGGCATCATTAATCAATATGCCAGAATTTTCTATCGCTTGTGAAAAGCATATTGCAAAACCAAGCTGTATTCCCTACTTTGGAAGCACGTTGAATTAGGCAACCAAAATAAATGGATAAATAAATAAATAAATAAATAAATAAAATAAATTATTGGAATTCCTTTGGAATTACGCATCATGTTTTTGGCTTTAAAAAACTTTTCCTAGCATTATATTTTAGCCTAGCATTCATCCCCAGCATATGACCTTGAATGCGAGGGGGCGTAAAAGTATACTAAAGGTCGAATGCGTTATGAGGTTGAATTTAATCATTATATATAATATATTTTTTATTTATATTATAAAGTTATATATATATATATAATAATATATTTATATATAATATTATATGTATTATTTAATATAGATAATATAATATATATAGATATATATATATATATAATTAAATAATATATATATATATTATGTGCGTGTATATAGGTTTGCATGCGTGATAAGTGTGTAGTTGCCGTTGGCAAGAGTCTGGTGTTTACTCTATTAAATATTTCGTGCATGGACACACAAATATATATTACAGCAAATGGTTTCACTTTCCATCCTCAAAAAACAGATTACAAAGGCACAATATATATATATATATATATTATATTATATATAATATATAAATATATATATTATATAATATATAATATATATATATATAATATATATATATATATATATATATATATCTATATAATTAATTATATATTCATGGGCTTTATGTTATGACTCCTCAGTTTATTTTTTTCTAACATATGCTAGTTCATGATATAATAAGAATTTATGTGGACGACATGATTCAAAATTCTAAATATTTAAATAATTTTTTAAAAATCACATTTATTAAGAAAGAATTCAAAAATGAAAATATCTCGAAAAGTACGAGACTTACAAAAAAACCAATTTACCTATTTGGAATCAGCATATAAAATTTAATCAAAAAATGGTAAAAAAAAAAAAATGAAATATCTCGAAAAATAAGACACTTACAGAAAAAACTAATTACATATTTGGACACTCACCAAAGCAAAAGCTTAACAAAAATTAAAAAAAAATAATAATAATAATATTAAAAAAAATCATTATGCTCCAGCCGACGGGACAAGGGACGTTTCGAACCCTCCCCGAGCGAGGGAAGATTATATACGTCTTCCTCGGAAGGCCGAGGACCTCACTCTTCCATCTTTTGTGACCCTTGGTATCCTTTTATATTAATAAGATAAAAATAATAAAAACTGACGAGCCGTAAAACGAACAGTCTACATATTTAACATTCCGTCACCATAAATTGATTTTAGACATATACCGAAAATATGAAAAAAAACAAAAAAAATATCAAAAAACTAATATGTGCAAAAGAATTAAAGTCATTATATATATAATAATATATATTAATAAATATATATATATTAGTACGATAATATATTATATAATTATATATATATATATATATATATATAATAATATATTAATATATATATATATATTAATATAACATCCCCAATAGTGCAGTGCCCAACCCTAGCCCGCGGCAAACTTATCTCTACCTTTAATGTGGCTTCGCGACTTCGCTATTCAATTTATCACGTTTTATTAAAAATTAAATAGTTTTAGTAATTATAGACATGGGAGTCTTGTTGTTACGCTTGACATATCAAGCTTCTGACATGGGTTATGGAACCATCGCATTCCGTTACTCTCAAGCTACCTTCCTTGGATTTCCTCCTTCTCTTTGTATACTTATGTCTAGCTTTCTTAAATCGTTCCATTCAGCTTCTTTTGATGGAGCAACCTTTCTCCTTCTCCTATCTTGTAAGTGTGTTCCTTCAGTTCTGTTCACTATCTTAGGCTGCATTTCAACTTCCATCCTCCACTTCATTTCAAATGGCTCCCCATTTTACCTAGAGTGCCTCGTCTACCAGTTTTTGCCTATCAATTCTTTGCCATTGTGGTGGATTCTCAGTGGGCTAACCTGCATTTTTGTGAAATTTCAAACTCGTTAAAAATTAAACTTTATTTCAAACTTTTGGCCTCTAAATTACCTCCCAACTATCCCATCCCTTCACGGCTCTAATGTCTCACACTTAGCATGATGTCTGTGTTTTCACTGTAAAACAAAACATAACATTCTTGACTAACATTTAAAATAGTGAATTGTCTTGGAGACCTCATTTCAATGAACGAATTCTTCAGATTGCGTGAATTTCTCTTCTGCTCAGTTACTCATTATATAAGAGTCTTATTCGCCCCGTATGAAATACTGTTATCACATTAAGGGGACCGTCCACCCTCCTTTTATAGTGTTGAGGCTTTAGGGGGCTTAAGAGACTTAATAAAATCTCGTCCCAATACTATCTAATTCCTGGACTTCTCCACATTCTTTCCTTTGGTCGAATAAGATAGATAATTGATGGCCACGAATTTCTTGATGATCGCATATAGAGAGAGAGACCCTGAGAAGCGAACAGAAAGCAAAATGCATCAGAGAGACAAAAAAAATTAAAGACCTACGAACATGGCCCGAAACCACTGCACCACATCGCCCTTGAGCTACTCCAAATTTACACCCTATAGCCTTACCACATCTCACGAGAAAATGAGTCAATTAGTAGAAAATGAAAAATGTTGAGATATTTCCACGAGTAACTTCGTTTGTGATACCGTCAACATACTTTCCAAGACACTCACATCAATCTGATTGGTGAGGATTAAGAAATCCAATTAATATACATGTTACATACCATTTTTCAGTATTCAATCTTCCTCTCTTCTAAGTTGCGTCTACAGCTCGCACACGGAGTGAATTGCACTAGACAATTATACACAACGGACTGGGTTGAATTATCAACTATTATGTTTGTCTCGTATTTCTACTACCTTTGTTACTGCCCCACCTACTTTTAAAGAAAAATAGGAATCTATATCTTTATATCTTCGTGAATCCAAGTTGTCAAAATGAATGTACTTGTTAATATATAATATATATATAATATATATTAATGTACAAAAAGAAATATATTATTCATAACTAGTAATAAGTAATAACCATCTCAGATACACGATACTAGCAAACATACTATACTTAGTAACCTATAAAACTAGATATTATAGTAATATATGTCACATAATATAAGTAATACAATATAAAATGAATGTTTAATCCGTCTCTCCTAGTGTGTCGCCCTAAAAATAATCATTCAAACCATAACAAACACAAATATAAATTCCTATACAATATTGCTCCGATAGACTAAAGGTTGGCACCTGCCAGCAGTAGGCAATTATTGTTGGACAATTTAAAAAGCTACAGTTATAATACGTTGAGAATATAATCTATACATCTGGAGTCTTTTTTAATTAGACTTTTATATATTTTTTTTACTGTGTAGGTTTAATAAATAGAAATTATTATTATAAAAATTTTATTTAATTTATTTATTTTAACTAACCTTTGCTTCTTAAAATATTAAAATAGATATAAAAACAACACAAAACTAACCATTTTAAAGTGTTTTTTCTTTAAGAATTGGGGAAAAAATATAACATGAAATTTTTTTTTTATAAGGTCACTTATATATATATAGCCTTATTTATAGGTTGCATAAGGAACATTTTTGTAATTTTTTCTGATGTGTTGGATAGAAGACTTATCAAACTGAAATGAGATAAGCAAGTCATTGCTTTATAAAGAAATTAAACTGCCACACCATCGATATTGTCAAGAATCGATTGAGGAGATTTGATAAGAAACGTTTTCCAATTTTGAATTATACTTTAAAATAAATAAATAAATAAATAAATAAATAAATAAATAAATAAATAAATAAATTACGACGTAACTAGGAAAACAACAACAAATATTAAATGCCTCAAAGAAATGAGACATCCGGTAGGAACGTTTTAAATTATGGGTGTAATTAGCCTTCTTCTTCTTCTTCTTCTTCTTCTTCTTCTTCTTCTTCTTCTTCTTCTTCTTCTTCTTCTTCTTCTTCTTTTTATTTACAGGAATTACTTATACTATATATAAATTATTATATATATATATATTATATAATATATTTATATTTTAAATTAATATTTATAATATGGAATATCCTTATAAAGATTAAATAGTATTTTCGAGTAGTACCTCTAAGAGAAACTGAAATATAAAAAAAATTTGTAACAATTTCATAATGAATGATATGTTGATATGACGCAACGAATTTAGCTTTAATCGGGAAAGATTTGAGTGAACTACCTATGTCCCGGTGAAACGCGGGAGGAGTCAAAGTTAGAATAAAAGAATGCCACCCAAATAAGAGAATCACCAGATACTAGTAAGCTCAAAAAATCACCGGATTACTTTTCTTCTGGAAACGGTTCAAATCCCTTTCAACATTCAGCGCAAATGAGAAGCTAAGTATATTTTTAACGGCCAAAGATGGATACCTGGACAATATAATATGAAGTACTTAAAGTTCGAATTTACACAGGGAAAACTTCGACTTTAATACAAATCACTGAAAAACATGTTGCAAATTTAAAGATCGTTAAAATGTCTCGGAATTTTAAAAAATTTAAAACAAATTTTACAACAAGAATAAAAACATATAATCAAAATTGAGTCTTCTAAATACTTATTTTTGAAGAATGTTTTTGAAATTTGTCAATAATAAACAATTTGAAAAAATTTAAAATTAAATTTAAATATTTTTAGATAACATTCTTCCTTTCGTCTATCGTATTTCCCATCTCTAGTTCCTTCCCTCCCATTTTCCCGCCACGTTGTTACGTTATAGAGCATAAGAACAAAGTATAATGATAAACAGGAGATTATCCAGCCAAGCTACAATTCATATAATGACATGTGAGTTATACCAATAATGTGTATGTCTGTGTCAAGAGATCTTTTAAAGAAAGAGAATGCCCAATATCTTCAATCTATAAATTACTTTATTTCCGCAGTATGTCTCTAGAAGGTCTATTATTCTGATGTTCATTTTATTCTACATATTATATCCCTTCTCTAGAAGACCATATGTATAAAAATTTATCCCTTTCGTTGTCAAAGGAAAGTAAAATTTGATATATGCCGTCAATCGTAAAGGAAGCAATAAATTTTAGACTTGAATCCCCTATCAAGACAAAGGATTATGAGAGATAAATCGTATAACCTATTTGTTAATAAAGTGAAACTCTATAATAAATCTAAATGATAAAATTCGGTACTCTACAACGCAATAGAAGCCAAATATAAGCATAAGCAATTACTTAAAAATTCCTAATATACAGATCCAATACCCTCGAATCCAGAGAGCGATATCTATATCCGATTAGATTTCCTAAACTATTTACCATAATGAAAAGCAGTATTAGTAATAGACCTCTTTACGGATTGCCATAATTCAATAAAGAAGGTCAGATGAATCCTTTTTAAGTACCGCCATTAATTTTAATTACTTAGTATAAAGAGCAAATTCCTACTCACTATGTTATCAAACAAAAGATGATCGTACCTATTAAAGCTCCTTAAGATAAAATATATGATCTTACAGACCGCAATTCAATGCAAAACTTCTTATAGTTGGCAACAATTCTTATTCCGACTACTCATTATAAAGTGGAGAACTAGATTAGATTAGTTCACATCTGAAGATCATGGATGCTCAAGAATCCCAACACGTTTAGACTAAATAGATCATGCTTAAATTAACAAATTTACTAGAATTTTTAATGTCGTTATAATGATGTAATAACTACAAATCTTTATATACTTAATTTTTCAAAAAAGCATCAATATCCGCCCCTCATTTCAAAGATTATGGAAAGCTCACACGAGTCACGTATTCGAGGAAGAACCTTTAAAATGGATTTAAACTGGTATTGATCGCACGACAACGAGTTGTTTTGTCAATGATGGTGCTAGAATGGGCTGATGTTGTTAGTTGGTGTACCCAGGATATGTTTGGGTCCAATACTAATTAATATAAACGGGTTTGTTGTGTTCAGCATAGAATTGATATAATTTTAAACATATTTTCAAATATTTTCTATATGATTAGTTGTTGTAAAATTTTATCGCATAAATTGCGAGAAAGATTATTAATCACTCAGATAATTTGAAAAGATTATTTTAACAAAATGGATCATAGTCATGAGGATTTGATAATTTAAAAATACACGATAAATAGTAAAGAAAAACATCTCGGAGTCTAGGAGAACAAGAAATCTATGTACTGATCACATAATAGGATACAGATCAGTTCCATCACACATTTTGTTTCAGTGAGTGATGAAAAGGATCTAGGTAGTATCTTAAATTAAATAAGTGATTTAACAGTTAAGACGAAACAATTGGCTGAAGCTGTTAAGAAAGCAAAATAAAAAGATCTTAGCTTTATTGCCAGAAACTTCGAATATAAATCTAATAATATAAACTTCCTCTCTAAAACATTAGTTAGACCTCATCTGGGATACACAGTACAGTTTTGAGTTCCATACCTCAAAAAAGAACAGAAAAAAATTTAAAGAGTTCAAGAGTATGGCTATCAAATTAATCAAGAAATTGAGAGGTAAGTCATACTAAGCAACAGACCTACGCGTGACATTAGATATACATTTCTAAGACAAGATGAGAGGAATAATTAGAAGTCTCCAAAATTACAAAATAAATTTGACAATATCGATTACATGACAATTCTTTCAGATATTATTTTAATTGATGGTTAGCCAAAGTTAATGGTATAAAAACTTTAGTCATAAAAGCGATTCAAACTATATAAGCAAGATATTAACTTCCTTACGATGTAATTGAAATAAAGTTCTTAAGAATAAATATAAAGTCCTCTTTCTTATGATAAATAGGAACAGCGCAACATCGATTATTCAAGATCAAAAGTAGATAAATAACTCACTTTTTCAAAGGCGAAGCAATTGTCTTTAACTTCCAGATTCAAAAACTTGATTTTTTAACTTTTGTTTCCAAATACTAGTATAAATTCAGTGAGTAAACTATCCCGAACTGAAGAATGTTGGTATTTAAATTGACAACATAGAATCAATTGAAATCATTTTAGATAATGTTTAAAAAATTCACTATCATAATAAGAAATTCCGGTTGTATATAAGCTTTACCATTTCTATGGCTTTGCCAAATAGTATCCCGTTCCTAAGAAAGAGTGACATCATCGATCGCACTAATCGTTTTAGCCAACCTTGTGAAATCTAAATAGCTATATTTGATTTCAACTTTTCATTAAATATAATACATTATACTTGATTACATAAATATTTACTATATGATCAATTTATTAATGTAAAAATACACAAGCATATAGAAATCTGTCAACTTAGCAAAAGATGCATACATAGCTATATCAATTCCCAAAAACAAATAACATTCTGAATACTATTTTTTTTTTAAACTAGTTAATCAAACCGAGATCTGCCCTTGAATACTGACCTCATGTCTACTCATCTGTCCTCATCATTGGACAGTCCGGAACAGCAATATCACTAATAACAAACAATATAGACCTGATATATACAAAAATACTAACAGCTCATATATAAGGCTTGTTGAATTCTTGTATTAGAGTGGTATGCTTAGAAGTCAAATCTGAACCTTCTATAACTTATTAAGATAAAGCGAATATCAGTCAGTTATTATAGAACATATATATTGAAACTTTAAATGCTTAAGCCGGTCATAGAAAAAATATCCATGCATATTTCAGATAAACTAATTGATATATCTATCAAAAAAATAGATAGCAAAACGTAACATTAAAAGATAATAACACACGCATGAGTAAATGATTTTATAAAAAACAACATGTTTCCAAAGATTGGTCACCATGTACATAAGAGCTATAACCAAGAAATTTTAATAAAATTACATAAGAAACTCAAAACGATAAACAAGACTAACCTTAGAGACAAGCACCGACTGCAACAAAACATACAACAGAACCTAATCTCAGAAACAAATACCTCAAGCAACACATACACCTTGCAACAGTGATTACACGTACATAGCAAAAGCTGTTTATCGCGTTCCTCTTCTGCTTCGGTTAGTCTTTGTCAATGTGTGTGCTAGTCTGTTATAAGATTTTTGTTATTTAATTTGTTAATGTTGCTTTTATGTTCATCCCACAATGGTTTAACAATTATACGTCAAATGAGACGGTAAACTGGATGCGCTGATTGTTTTTTACGTTGATAATCTAGTCTATTTACCTATTCGGTTCATTTATTATCATAAAATAATATTCCGTTGTTATTCCTAATTCTAGATTAAGGTATATTATCTCATACATATTCGTTTTAATCTCAAGGTTTTTTCAGTAAGAAAATTCGTGAGTCAAGGAAAATTTTGTGAATTTGATTATTCATCACGAAGTGTTATCAACGAGTTCCTCAATCGCAAACCAATAAGCGGATTCCTAGACATTTCATTTTCTCATTATCATGTACGATCGTAAAACTTGGATAGTTCTCACACTCTGCGCAGTAGTGGTCGCCGTTAATTTCAATTATGCTAATCCCCCCTCTTTTAAAGAACAGTTCGAACGTCCATGTAAGAAACCTTGTTCGCATGAATCGTTTTGCGTACGCTCCAAGTATTCAAGCCTCTAAAGCAGAGCCTGAAATTATGATGGGATCATAATGATCATACTTTGGATATTAAATCTAATAATATATCGTGGCTCAAATCGGTGAGCCGTTGAGCATGAGTATACCGACATAGGGTAAGGTCAGATCGCTGGTTCGAAACCCATTGGTGGGAATTACCAAGAGAAGTTCCCCTTCTTGAATAGGGTTATGCCTGTGAGATGAGGAAGGTTTTATTGTCTGAAGATAAATTCTAAATAACCAGTTAGTTAATAGTTGACCGTGCAGCATAATAGTGAAATGACAATCAAATGACCATCATGATGTCATATGGTGGATTATAATATCCTATCATGATCATTGTATCTTTAGTGATGCCTTACCACCCATAGAAACTTATCATAGGATGAATAATTAATCATTACAACCAATAATTAAAGTGTTATATAAGAGTTTGACGCGTTCATACATAGTATGTCACTATGACCAATAGTATGCACACACAGTCTGATAGAAACATATAATATGACTCCAAATACACTCGAGAACACCGTTGTCATGGTAGAGATGTGGTCAGAAATTATCGAATTCTGTACAAAATATAATACATAAGAGCTGATATTTGTTAGTCGTGTAAAGACCGGGATCCATCCCTAATACGCCTTCCAAATTGGCTCCCCTCCCTAGTTGGAAATTAACCTTTAATTAGAATAAAGGTTCATTCAAAGGCTACGAATAAATAGTTATTCTATTTAGTTATATAGCCTATAGAATTAGAGTCTAACTTGACATGCATGACTGAAAAAGATCAGTTGATATTATATATGTTGAGACATATGGTAAGATAAAAATGTAAAGACTATAATCCAATGTTCATTTAGAAGTTCACCCCACTACCATGATACCTTGTACAGAGGTAATGAAGAGATGTATAGTTTATATAACTATGCTAAGCATGATATGTTAAGAATAAGTGCGATGTAGAAAGGAGGAGGACAAGCAAAATAGGAATGTTGGCACCTGCATTAACTTAAAGAGAGCTCAGTCTCCATAGCATAATACCGCCCAACTTGTAATTATATATAGTCTCTTTCCGTTAGCCCATGGAATAGAAGAATAGAACACACCGTGGAACGAAATCTGAACCTACATGTTAATGATGAGTGCAAGGCAGAGTGTGTGCTTCTTTTCGATTTTTGACGAATGAGAGTCATCATGGAGAAAATAAGCTAAGATGGCCACCACAAGAGGTTCACAACTACCAAGGAGATACTGAAGACCACAAAGGTAATGATTTCTGCTAAAAATAATGCATGTAAGAGCAGGTATATTATGGCTAAGAGACCTGAGCACCTCAACTCCTACATAAAAAGATGAGGTTTTACTATCCATATATAGATTTACAGTTAACCATATTAATCCACTCTTATATTTAGGTTCTGGCTCACACAGGTTATGGTAGTAATAAATAGTAATAAAGGTGACATAAAATATATATTAAAAATTATCAATTATAAAATAAATAACTTACATATGAGTAGTATATATATGACAATTAATATAGTGTATAATAGAAATTATAATATGTATAAAATAAGTAGTAATAATATATGATTCTTACTACCAAAACTTTTATTCATAAAAGTTTTATACTTATTAAGTGTTTTAAAAAGATTTTTACGCCATTCTTCGTTCCATTCTTCCCATAGTTTTTACCTAACAATTAGAACGATTAAATTGCTAGAAGATGTATTTAGGACATAGTGAAGTACTATTGAGAAAGTATAATAATTTACTATTATCATGTAACAAATCAATTATACCTAAAAACTATTCAATATATTGTGCACACGAAAAATTAATCAAAGACTCGAAACTATGCTAATGACCTAGTTACGTCCATCTAAGAAATGAGGGAGAATACACAGATATGTCCTTTATCAAGACACGAAGTTGACTCATAGTAATCTATAATCAACTGGCAAATAAATCGGACCCTTCCATATTAAGGAACCTTGTGATAAAACAACCAACGTGTCATAAAGATGTTGACCACAAGCAAAATTGAGACATTTCATTATATATGATTATACATTCAGTATTACAGTATTAATATATTATTGTTAGTCACCAAGTTGGGTACCCAATTAATTATTTAAAGAAAAAATAGATATGCTTATAGATATAACAAACTTTTAGTATATATAATACAAACCAAGTATATTGATTTCTAGTTATTTTATATATATATTATATTAATATATATATATATAAATATAATTATATATATATATAATAATATTATATATATAATTATAACATTTATATAATAATATA
>JABUQX010035218.1:0-10000 GCA_015478945.1 Trachelipus rathkii
GGTGTTATCTTATAGGTTATTAACATAACTTCATATTATGACCGAAGTTGATAACCTTGTAAAGGATCAGGTGCAGCATAGACTCATGGAATAGGAGAAACAGCAATGGCTGAAACTGACAGTGAAAATCAGTTCTTACAGCTTTAGTCATAGCCCGTCCGTTTATCCATCAGTAATTTATCACGCAAAGATATTGCGTCTTCTAAAGGTTTAAGACTGATTTTCTCTTTTATATCAAAGGTCACTCAAGAAATTTCCTCTCTACATCATGGTGTACTTTTTGTTTTGTAAAAGATTTGTTTAATAAATTTAATCTAATTCGTTTTCTAGGAATTTTCATTATGATAGTGTAAATTTTGTTTAATTTCATTTATTCACCTTTTATATTTTATAATTACTTTTGTCTTTAATTTTTCATTTATCTTATTTATAATTTTATTGTTAACAAGTGATTATTATATTATTATATCATCATTATTATTTGTATTATTAATAGTTATGTATTATTATTATTATTATTGATACTATTATTATTTCAACCTTTTGAAATTGATCATTGTCTCCTTCTTCTTTATTATTATGCATTATCGTCATAGATATTATGCTACATATTCCTTATTAATGCGTTTTTTTAGTTATTATTATTTAAAATCGATTCATTCAAGATTAACGATACTCGGGTAGAAATTAATAAATCAAGATTACGCCATTTATTTAATGTATTAAGAACTATGATTAGATATGTTATTATTATTAAATTTATTACTATTACTATTATCAAATTATTTTTATTATTATTATTATTATTCATTACTTACATTTATTTTATTATTATTCATTATATTATTATTATTGATTAGTTGTTACATTATTATTATTGAAGGATGACAGCATCTGATTTTGATTTTTGTGTCTTTATTATTTATTTTTATTTTTATTTTTTATTATATTGCTAATATTTTTATTTCAATTTATTTATTTTTATTTTCATTTTTAAGTTTTATTTTATTTATTTTATTTTTATTTTTATTTTTATTTTTATTTTAATTTATTTATTATTATTTTCATTTTTTAGCTTTTATTTATTTTTATTTTTAATTTTGGTTATTTTTATTTTTATTTTTATTTGCAAAATTTGTTTTGTTTTAATTAAAAATTCTTGTTTTATAGGCCCTAGAGCAGTAAAGCAGTTAAGCAGTAAAGCAGTAAGCAGTAAAGCAGTAAAACAAAATCCTACAGCTCCCATCTATTGATAGACATTGGCGCTTTTGATTTACTGTTTTATGGCTTTAAGGTCTATATAGTATATGTTTTTAATAAAAGTCTCATTATATATTAAAAAATGATGTAAAGCAGTAAAGCAGTAAACCAGTAAAGCAGTAAAGTAGTAAAGCAGTAAAGCAGTAAAGCAGTAAAACAAACCCTCATCCCGACTCTTACTATCCCACAAGACGGAAGATTTTATGTGCTTATGGGTTGTAAAAATATGTTTTACAGGCCTTAGAACAGTAAAGCAATAAAACAGCAGTGTGATCACACCCTATGGGAATCCTATTGGATCACTCCTTCTGTTATGTTTTATTAGTTTATAAGAGCTACTCTCTATAAGTAAGATAAAGTGTAAAAAAGTCATTATGTTAAATATCTTTTGATATCATAATAAGATAAGCCGTATACTTATAGGTAGTAACTACCTATAATATAGTAGTAGTATGTATTATATATATAGGTGATTATTGGTATATATAATATATATACTTTATATATATATATATAGGTACTAATACTATTATATATATATCTATATATAATATATATATATAATATATATAGTATATATATGATACGTATATAAGATATATTAGCATGCGAATTTCAGAATGTTTCGGGATCTGAGTGAGTCCAACTTGACCAAAACTTTGCATTAAACCATACACAATTTGTAATTTCACATTTAAAGACATTAACAAAGAAGTTGATGCTGAGAATGAAAACAGATAGGTGTATTTCATACGTGTGAAATTAGTTAAAGCGCGCCTCTCATAACACAATGAGTAAAATATGATGTAGTGATGCTAGTACTATATAGTTAATAATATGTCAACTCATCATCAACAACAGTAATCATAGTAGTAGTACTAATAATAGTAGTATATAATCGTAACATCATTATCAAAGTAACAATAGTAGTCAAGGTTGTAATAGAAAGTTAACAGCACATATCGCGCTATTACTCGCGTTATGTATATCTCTTTTTCAAGCAATTATTCAATGTTTCACTTAAACATATGCTCCATGACGAGATATTTAATAAGCATTGCAAAGCGTTAAACAACAACAACTTTGTCTGACATTCATCCAGTTTTTACGCTAGCTTTAAGCTTTTACAAAATTGAAAATAATTTTACGAATATAACTATCTGTACTTTGTAACATTGACGCATATATCTTTCTCGTTACATTGTGCTCAGCATACCGAACATACACACCACAGCACGAACACAAAACACACACTCACATACACACATCATACACACACACGAAACATATATATATAGTTATAGCCTAATTACAGATTACTGAGCCATATAAGTTTATATACCTTTCTAATCACAATACATACTATAAGACGCGGTGATAACGGATACAACTGTGAAGAAGTAGAAATACTCAATTAGACAGATAGATTATATATATACGAATCTATATAGTAGGTATACATCATTATGGTTCTATATCATATATATCATATATCTATATAACAAATATACTATACGTATATATTATGATATGTATTAGTTATATATATAAATATAAATAATATATATATAATATATATTATATTATATATATAATATATATATATATATATATATTATATATATTATTATATATAGTATATTATATATCGTTCAATATATTTCAGTATATATATATATACGCCACGTAATGTCGTAATTTTCTTATATACAGTTTATATAATAAATAAAAGGAAGGAAGTAAATATACTATGATGATGTTAGCTATTTACAGATTATAATATATATATATATAGGTAGCTTATAATAGGATAATCTATAATACTATAGGTATAATCCTTCTACGCTTATCATGAAGCCATATTAGATAATAACAGTATACCTATTTGTAGGCTTTTCCTTATTGTAGAGTGATATTTTTAGGTGTCGTGCTAGGTTAATGTATTTAATCTTCGGTTAGATTTATATGGTAGATATTTACTTGATGCCAAATCAGAATAATGTGAATATTAAGTTTTATACACTGAACATAAATCTGTTAGTAGGTAATTATGTATGAATCAATTTTCCGTAAGATATTAATCGGTGTTCACTACTGATAATGATGTTATTTAAATAACGTATGTTTAGGATAGTTTTTGTCTAAGTATGCTAGGACTGTGTCTTCGAAATGCTTAGCGCATAATGTTTTCGCTTGTTACGTTTGAAAAATATAGTGATGCTATCGTTTTATTGTCTTATATGTCCTGTAGATTGACCGCTCATGGACGGTAATAGATACACTTGTGCCTTTGGTAATTTATAATAGATGAAAGAACATCCCATTCAGATTGCTTCAGTCCTATATCTCGGGCGTTCTTAAGGATCATCTAGGTTGAGTAGCATTTGCCTCGGATCATGCAGTCAATCGCAAATATATTAAATCTTGGCCTCACACGGAGTATTTTCAACTTAATAATTATTCCTGCAATTGTAAGTATTTAATTATAAATATGTTGTATCATGTATGGTCAGTAATTAATAACTTATGTTAGTATAGTATATTAAATCAGCTGTTCTCTTCAATATTATACTATAATAAAGATTCAGATGAAACAAACTGTCATCTTAAAAGTAGTTTTTGTATTTTTACATATGAACACCTGACATGCATACATGTATTCTGAAAATTTTATCATCAAGTCATTCATAACACTTCAGCTAAAATGCTTTCATATATATATATATATATAATATTATTATACGGTATATATATTAGTATATTATATATAAAATATTATATAATATATATAGTATATATATATATATATTATATATATATATATATATATATATTGTTTCGTATGTGTGTATGTGTGTGTATGAGTGTGTGGTTGGGTGTGTTTGTGTGTGTGTGTGCGGTGTGTGTGTGTGTGCGTGTGTGTGTGTGAGTAATGCTTTAGCACATGTAAACGAGAGTATATTGCATCATGGTTACAAAGACAGAATAAAGTTAATATCGTAATATTATTTTCACTTGTAAAGCTTAAAGTGGTAAAAAATCTGCAATGGAATGTCAGACATAGTTGTTGTTGTTTAAGCGCATGCAACTGCTTATTTAAATATCCGTCATGAGAATTATGTTTAAGTAAAACAATGAATAAAATGCTTGATGAAGAGATATATAATAGCGCGAGTAATAGCGTATGTCTGCTTATTTTCTATTACACAATTTACTATATTGTACTATTAATAATGATATTACTTTTAATTCTCAAATTAGTAATTACTTTATGCTGTTGTTGATTTTACTATTTTACCTATTATACTATTAGTACTAAGTAACTACTACTATTTACTATTGCTGAAGCGTAACTATTATTAGTGTAAGAACCTGAAGTTTTCATTCTCGGCATCAATTTTTTTTTATATGTTTTAATGTGAATACAATGATGGTATGTTTATGCAAAGTTATGTTTGGTACTTGACGACTCCGTCAGCTGGACCGAAAAACTCTGATTCGCATAATATAATAATTTGTGCCTGAGCGTACGATATATATTAATATGTATATATGTATATATTTATATATATATATATTAATATATATAGTATATATATATTGATATATAATATATAGTACTGAGACGCTTGTTAGAGGTCATATAATGGTCGTACAAGGATTCCTGAGATATGGTCAATGTATGACATATATGATGTTTTGAAAATTTTTCTTAACTATATAATTGGATTATATAGATATTCAATCTAATATACCATAATTCTTATCCCTATATAGTATACCTATGTGCGCGATACAATATATCGAAAATATCACGATTTGAGTACGTGTATATATTATATATTATATTATATACAAAAACCTTATCCATAATAGTAATCAACAAAAGGAACACTGTATATATTGTATATAGGAGTTGTATATATACTAATTTATATATCTACGTATATTATAGTATATTACTAGATATATATAATATATATATATATATAATTAGTATTATATATATAGTATATATAATATATATACGTCATATGATAATAGTATATCGAATATTAGTTAGCGAGTTTGCCTTAGTTACTAGTGAAGTGTTGTGAAGAGAATATCTTTAAGTTCAAAAGAAGCTTCTTACATTATCATTTTACCTTGAAAGGTAGTAAAAACATATAAAATTATAAAAATCATAAAATCATTTCCGTTTTGTGTGCAGTGATGGTAAATGAGTAGGGGTGAAGGGGTTTGTTATTCGACTGCTTTATGGCTTTACTGCTTTACTGCTTATAACTAATCATCAAACCCCAAAAAAAACACCATGTTTTTTTAATATATATGAGACTTTTTATTAAACAACTACATACTATAGTATGTAGATGATATTCAAAAGCCAATAAAAGAATCACAAGGTAAATCAAGCAAGACATTGGGTAAATGAAACTATAGCTATTTTTGTAGTCTGTAGATTTTAGGTGTTTACTAGGACCTCGACTGACTAAAGTGCCTTTTATGCAAGCCATTGATGCTGCGTGCCTTCTAGTGCTTCAGTGACGTGTCATGCCTCTCCTCCGTGTCTGTTGAAAATACAATGTTAATGTCTGTCCTTTTAGTGATTAATGAGTTGTAATTATTATTATTTGAAATAAGGAAATTTGTGTATGTTTATTGAAAATTAGTTAGGGTTGTACATTATTTAGGTAGGATTTATGAAATTGTCATTTGGTTTATTACTTTAATTATATTTTATATTAACGAAACTTTCCATTTTGTTTTCTCTCTCCTCCGTGTTCTGAATTTGATAAAAGAAGAATATTAATTATCGATTTATTTAAATTTACGAGGTATTTTATGGTTTTGCTATTTATATATTTTCCAGAGATTGAGATCAGCGGTATTGAGTGTTATGTAACGTCCAGTTACAATATCCTTGCATGGCTGTCATCTCTATGTAGGGATGCAAAAATACCCGTATCATATGTTCTGCGTGTCTCAAATTGGGTTTGTAGGGTGTATCCCATGATGAGTGACCTGTGGCACAGAGCTATGATGGATTTTATTCTAATGCTTAAATTTAAGTTTGAAAAAGGTTAAAGTATGTGTAGTTGTAACATGTGGTCCATCTGAGGGTGATATTGAGGAGAGTTCGATTTTCTGGGATAATCTGATGAATGTTATGGATGGAGTGAGTAAATGTTTCAGATTGTTTGTGTTGGGTGACCTAAATATTTGGATAGGTGATTAAGAAAAAGATGGTATAGTAAGGTGGATATTGGGGGTCGGAAAAATGAGAATTGGTAGGTACGAATGATTGATTTCTGTGATGAAGAGAGGTATGTGTGTGTAAGTAATACCGTTCTTTAAACAACATAGATATCATAAGTAATACTAGAGTTTTGGTGTAGGTAGAGTTGGTATCGAAGTTGAAAAAAGTATAATTGATTTTTTTGTTGGGGGAAGAAAGAGATGTTGAAGAAATGTATAGTGGTGTGTGTGTTGGGAATCGACCGGCTGGGAAGCCCCAATGAAAAAGTGGATTGAGTCAGTAAAGGAATGTCTGGAGGAGAGAAATGTGAGTTTTTTGGGCAGAGGCGAGAGAAAGGTGCATAATAGGAGTGAACGGCGGGATTTTGTGAGGGGTATGGTTATGGCCCACCTGGGCCAATGGATAAACCCTACAATGACGATATGCTATAGTGATGGTCCGTCGCGGTCCGCGTGAAGCTCTAGGGTGGATTTCTGACTGCGACGAGTTCCCACTAAAATAGGTATAACGGGGGCGGTAAGGCTGTGCTTTCTTTTCGACTTGTGTCTTACTTTCTTCTATACTATTTTTTCTGTTTCCTGGCATAAGCACCGCACCGTACCCCCAGTCTTTTGGGGAAAAAGGTTGATGGTGATGATGATGATGATTGATGAATGATGATGATGATGATGATGATGATGATGATGATGATTGATGATGATGTGACGATTGATGATGATGATATTCCATAACTCAATGATGTGTACAAGTGACACGTTTCATAAATTATGGTAAAAATATGGTAATATTAAATTATTATAATAATATATATTATATATATATATATATAATATATATATATATATATATATATATATATATATATATATAGTATATATATATATATATAATATATATATATATATATATAATATATATATATATATATATATATATATATATAATTATATATGATATTTATATTATATATATATATATATATTTTGCTTTTCTTTGGGTATTATTATTTTTAATTTCTTGTTTTATTATTCTTTACAGACTTAAGCACTTTACTCTTGTAAGAACGTAAAACGAGTTATGGTTGAGTCTCATTGATTACTCTTTTTAAATAACCTGTAATAATTAAACTTAAATTTTACTTAAGGTTCCAAAAGCTGACTTTGAAACTATAATCTATATTTAACACTTTATATAATAAACAGTTAAACGATTTGTGGAGAATATTCTGGCCTCACCCAGACCTTTCGGGTATATATAATACCTCGGACAAAATTGATGGCATCACTTGCATGTTATGGCAAATTGACACTGCAAAAGTGGTTGTATTGCGTGCAACGTTCTGTTGTTAACACATGTAGAAATTATTTACCAACTGAAGTATATAACAGTATGTAACAACGAAACGTTACATGTAATACATACCATTTTGTAGTGTCATTTTGCCATAAATGCAAGTGATGCATTAATTTTGTCCGGGAGTTTATATATATATATATATATATATATATAATATATATATATATATATATATATATATATATATATATATATATATATATATATATATATATATACTTCGTCAAAATTAACGCACCACAAAGGTACGTGGCGAAGGAAGGGTAGAAAAGGTTGAAGAACGCGAAGACACTTTATTGGACAATGACAATAACATGGTGGATTCCTCTCCAGAACCGTAGGTTGATAAAGTGTGAGGCCAAGGTGCAGCCAAAGGGTCTCGCAGTAGGGTTCGGAGGTTCGGTGCTGCAAACACACAATGTTGGTACGTACGGCAACGGCCGCGGGGAATATTGTGGTCTATCTCAATACCGTGTATGACACCCTCTGGCACGGGATTTGATCCCATACGTCGTGCAGTGCCTTTGCAAGGTCCGAGAGGGTCCGTGAAGGGGGGTAGCAGCAAGTCGATCCGACGTTTTCAGGATATCCCACAATGTTCGTTTTGGGTTGAGGTCCGGATATAATGCTGGCCAACTCCAACGCCGTAATTTGAACCGTCCTAAGGTAGTCGTTCACATATTGGGCCTTGTGTGGTCTTGCATTGTCATGCATTAGGATGAAAGAGTCACCGATGTAGGGGGCATATGGCACGACATATGGTTCGAAGATGTCTGTGATATACCTTACGGCTGTAAGAGTGCCTCCATCGAAGATGTGCAGCTCCGTAGGCCCCGATAAAGAGATGCCTCCCCCAGACCATAACCGAACCCACCTCCAAAACGGCGGCACTGCATGCACATTTGCATTGCCGCGAGCCTTTCCATCCATCGTCCGGGATACTCTAGCACGCCTGTCCGAGGCGTACAGAGACACTCGACTCGTCCGTAAAGAGTACCTTTGCCCAATCGTCGACCGTCCAATGGATGTGTTCTCGGGCAAATGCCAGTCGCGCCCTTCGATGTGCCGTGGTGTGCGGTGGACCTATGGCAAGCCTCCGGGGCCGGTAATTATGTTCCACAAGGCGTCGACCGCCCTTAATATTAGTCACTCACCCCTGGTGCCGTTTACCCTCTTCCAAGCTGCATCTGCAGATATCGTGCGCGTTTTTGTGGCATCTCTCGTATGCACACAGACGTATAAATGGTCTTTCAACGGGTGTTGTGGTCCTGAGCCTACCTTGTCCTCGCCAGCGATCATGTGTCAGGGTTTCCTGGTACCATTGGACCACCCGTGCAATCGTTGTATGCGCTACACCAAAACCGTCAATCAAGTGCCCGGTACACGTGTCCTTCAGGGTGGAGTTTTGTTATCTGCAGGCACTAATCTCTTGACAATTGACGCACTATCCTCTCCATTTTATAGGAGTCGCTTTCGTAGCGTGAAATGATCCTCGCTCGATTATACGCCCCGACATAACCTACCGGCCCACCTCTCGCCAGGTCTAAGTTACGTGGTTTAATGTTTTCCTAAATTCAAAATTCTCGATGACGGCCCCAATACTGCAGCGAATTCTCTGCGGGGTGGTTACATATTTACACTGATGATGTCGTCTGTCTTGGTGTTGGGTTTTCAATGGTGGGGGGCCTTCCCGTTCCTGCGAGTGATATTTAACCTAGTGGTGTATAATATATAATATGTAATATATAATATATATATAATATATATATATATATAATATATATATATTTAAAATAAGGGTGTGTTTTTTTTTTAGAATAAACATATATTTGTATATATATATATATATATATATATATATATATATATATATATATATATATATATATATATATATAATTCTTGGACAACCGTTTTATTGATTATTATTTAGTTATATTACACAAATTTTACTCTGTGCTCTGATCGTTAGCTGATGAAAATTGTTTAAATCAAATCCATTGTTGAACGTAATTTTTTTTCCGAATAATTCTATACTTCTTATCGCCAATATTGGGAACACTCAACCGAGCGGCTTCAATTTGGCAACTCAGCGTATGTAAAAATAAGGCTACACAATCATAAAGC
>JABUQX010035219.1:0-25000 GCA_015478945.1 Trachelipus rathkii
AAAGTTACATTCTTTCATTAATCCACTCGAGGTGACTTTCAGTGTAGTTATGGAGAAACAGGTGTGGGGGGGAGGGTAATGACAATGAGTCCAACTCTTTCCGAGCTCCCTCCCCCTTTAAAAATTACCCTCCTCTTTCTTTCTTCCTTCCCCCTTCAAAAAATATCGATCTCTGCAGCATCTCCGGACTCCTAAGACCGTAAAACTGAGAGAAGACCTTGGTAAAATTTTTTTGAGGCAGAAGTTCATTCTAACAGAAAATAATTTTTGATTTCAAATAGTAAATGTATTTTTTTCTGGGCTTTCGTAGTATATATATATATATATATATATATATATATATATATATATATATATATATATATATATATATATATATATATATATATATATATATATATATATATATATATATATATATATATATATATATATATACGAGTTCTAGCGATATTGCTTTAATCGCATTTTACTTTAGTATTTACTTAAGTAACTTAGATTTAACGGAACTTCGATCAAAACCCATTATTCGCTGGCTAAGATCTGATTTAGAGTGCATTAAAGGGAAATAACGCTAAAGTTCCATTGAAAGTATGGAAACTGACTATATGGAGACCGAAAGATCTGTTCATTAACAAAGGCTTTGTCTGCAACCAGAGTTCTTGAGCACAAAGGTGAAAGAATGCAGCTACCGGCTGGTGGCGAAAATCCAGCCCTGGGAGATGGTGTAGAATATATATATATATATATATATAGCATATATATATATATATAGCATATATATATATATATAGTTAATATATATATATATTTATAGCAATATATATATATATATATATATATATCTATATATATATATATATATATATATATATATCCTCATTAAAATGGACCTCTGGTCCAGATACTCATGAAACTTTCATAAAATATTTTAAATGGAATATAAAGAAGAATTAACGTAATAAAAACCTCTAGAAAGGACCTTAAAAAAATTTTATGAAGTATTAAATGTTTATATTTATAATGAACTTAATAAAGAAAATGTTAAAAGAAAATTTCGAGAAATGACACTGAAAAAAATTAACAAGTCTCAAAAAATTTCATATTTTTAAAATGTCAAATCAGGTATTTAATAAACTTATTGTGATGAAGAAATATTTTTTTGTTACTCACAGGTCGGAGGTACTTGGGGCGTGGTCTCAGGTCGACAAATGATCGTGTGCCATGCATCTCCTTTCTTCGGATTTTATTTTTCCTATACATATGAAATCGAGAGACTTCATAACTTTTATCAGTCTTACTGTGGGGCTTCATGCGACGCTAGTACCAAAAGGTCGACATTTGTAAAGAAAAATTGGTTATTTAGAGTTTCTCTAACAAATCAAACAAAACTTAACCTAACCTAACCTAACCTAACCTAATCTAATTTAACTTAAATTAACTTAACCTGACTTATCATAACTTATCCTAACCTAACCTAACTTAACCTAACCTAACCTAACCTAACCTAACTAACCTAACCTAACCTAACTTAACTTAACCTAACTTAACCTAACTTATCCTAACTTATCCCAACCTAACCTAACAAAACTTAACCTAACCTAACTTAACCTAATTACATAAGATTATCCTAACTTTTTCCAACCTAACATACATAACCTAACCTAACTAACTTCAACTAAACTTATCCTAATTATCTAATCTAAATATAGTACAAATTAACTCTAACTTCCTAACATAACTTACTAACTAACCTAACCTAACTAACTAACTAACCTGTCTAACTGTCCTAACGACTGCGGCTGGGGCTGTACCGGGAATTTTTTTTGATGTGTTGACCATTTGACCATTTGACCTGTCGGCCATTTTCCCTGTAAACCATTTGGGCTAGTCGTCCTTCATGCCTTTTATTCAGGGTCATTTCTCAAGTTTTATTTTACGTTTCAAGTTAATTTTAAATATTTTAATGTAAGTTTTATGAAATCTGAACAGTGGATGATATTAATAGTTATATATATATTATATATATTATATATATATATATATATACTATATATATATATATATATTATATATATATATATTATATTATATTATAATATATATATAAATATATATAAATATGAATAAAATATATATGATACAAATATATATTATATAATATATATATAATATAATGTACCTAATATATATATATTATATATATATATATTATATATATATATATATTATAATATATTATATTATATATATATATTATATATATATTATATATATATATATATATATTCTTACTTTTGAATTTATTAAAAATGTACTTTCCTTCTCCATTATTATTATTATTATTATTATTATTATTATTATTATTATTATTATTATTAATTATTATTATTATTAATTATTATTATTATTATTATTATTATTATTCATTATTAGGAATTCACATAGCTTTTTGATTTTACAAATTTGCCTTGTAATCAACACTATTGTTTCCTTAAAATATTTTTGAAAATAATTTACAAGACGAAGTAGAAAGACGATATTTATGCAGATTTCTGACGCGTTTTTTCGTCTTTTATAACTTGAGACATCTTCGGAAGAAAGTTTTTTGTAAGCGAATGAGTGTTTTAATTGATATAAAAATAATTAAATCAAGTAATATTAAGCTTATCTGACAATTCGTTGAATTTTATGTTAATATCTGGTCTAAGGGTTTTGATGTAGAAGGCCTCCTCAATCTTCAGTTTCTGAATTTCACACGATCTTTATAGTATTGTGAAGTGTTTGTTGAATATTAATATACCCTCTGGGTTGATTGACCTTCGTGTTTGTGTGGATTGGTGCAAAGATTTTACTGGGGATTGTAGCGATTGTTGAATGCCTATCCGACATCTTTCGTCGTGTAGCCACACTACTGTCGACGGTACAGTCTGACTCAGGCAGTTAAATTGGTGGTACACAACGTGATGGTTGTCGAGCAAAGCAACTCTTGTGCTAAAGGAGGATGATAGTTGTTTGGATTTATGGTATAGTCTGACTTTAATTTTTGTGTCTTTAGTTTTAAGGTGGGAGTTCAAAATATTACGAAGGCAATTCTCTTCCTATAGACTTCAATAAGGAAGAGAGGTGCCTTAGGTCGTATAGGTAACATCACGACTTATCACCAGTTATTACCCTATCTCAACATCCTCGATCTGCAATCACCCAGCAGTTAAGCTTTCCACTTATGTAGGTCAGCTTTCACACTGCCTGGGTAAGGAATTTGGGGAAAAGTGAACCGCGGTGCATGTTCAAGTCTTGTGAGAGGATCGCGCTGACAACTGCATGAGAAATCCGTGAATATTTGGCAACATCATCGGACAATTTGCCTCGGTCACTTCCGGATTCCTCCGTGCTCTAGCAATGGTTACATTACCCGCTGTGATGATTGCCCCCCCCCCCCGGCCGAACAATTTTTTCAAGCCCCTTTTTTCCCTTTTTTTAAAAAGCCTCCCCCTGATCAAGTGACTTTTTTTTCGTAAGTCTGGTTGTTGGTAACAAGGAACTTACTACAGTGATCCCGTGGAATGTTGCAGTGAATTTTACTGTGCTTCAACGTAACAATTTAAATTAACCTACTTGAATTTGTGAAAATATCGATTATGAATTTTAAATTACATGATATATCGATTGTATTTTGTCATAGACGCTGCTGATAACCTCCTCCTGTCTGCGCAAACATCTTCTCACAACAGCGCTTATTTACATTTGTAAGATATGAAACTAATCGGAATGTTTCTGTATTTTTGACTCTACCCCATATATATATATATATATATATATATATATATATTATATATATATATATATATATATATATATATAATATATTATATTATATATATATATATAGTATTATATTATTATATATATATATATATATTTAAGTTTACACGAAGTAAGTTTTACCAAAATTTACCTCGAAAATACCTTTTAGACTATGAAAAAATTACCAGGAATAAAAGTGTGCGTATTCTGTTATTTCTTTAATGTCGTGATATATAGCACAAACAAAAAAGTAATCGTCGCATGATAATTTCCAAAATTTAGAAATATATTTATATATATATATTATATATATATATTATTTTATATATATATATTATTATATACTATATATATTATATTATATATATATATATATAAAAAATATATTATAATATATAATATATATATATATATATATATATATATATAGTTTTTGTTTGTATTTTCAAATCGTACATTTTTTAATATCCAAAACGGTTTCCACGAGATTAATAATTCCTTAACAGGCTTCAAATAGAGGTTTATAGCCTTTCCGAAAATAGAGTTAAGGCGTTCCGCGGAAGTGTTCTTACTAAGGAAACTTTTTGCTGCAATTCTAACACCGTGTGAATAGGCAATAATCTATGATAAGAGTTTTTGGTATATTTGTAGCATTTCACCGACAAGCATATCGGGAAATATTCGGAGCAATACGATGCTGAACTTCACCAAAAAAGGGGTGGGGGGGAACTTCCAATTCCATAACCCCAAAAAAAAGCTTTTGGGTTTTTTTTTTTGGGGGGGGTTGACTTCATCTAATCAATATTTCGAAACTAATAAATAACATGATGTTGCTTCGCCTTTTTATTATACGAACACAGCAGTTTAATTATCTTTTCTTTAACAAAAATTTGTTTCTAATTTTCGAAAAAGAAAACGAAGAATAATGAAAATCTTGTATGCTACTACTCACGAATGTTGAAGAGTTAAACGAGAAAAAATAGAGATTATCTGCCTCCCGTACGCCGCCCTTGAAAGTCCTATTAAGGATCTGAAGGGTCTGAGCGTTAATCTAATTGGTCGTTCATATTGATCAGAGTTCGTTACATACAGAATCCGCAAAAATGAAAACTTTTTAAATGTTTTGTAATTGACAAAAGGTGTGACAATGAATTCTTTGACAGATTTTCTATTCAGATCTTAGGTCAACTTTTAGATTCAAAAACATCCTTCTAATTTCTGTAACTCATCACTACAGGTTTCGTTGATCTTTACTGTTAAAAAAATGAATCTGGTTTCTTCTTTCGTTTGTATTCTCCTCTATTATTATTATTATTATTATTATTATTATTATTATTATTATTATTATTATTATTATTATTATTATTATTATTATTATTATTATTATTATTATTATTATTATTGTCTACAGAACTGATGAAGCATGTCTATCTAGCTATCTATTTTGCTTTTTTAATGTACAGTATACTATGTTTCCGGAATAAAAAATGAAAAACATATATATATATATATATAATATATATTATATATAATATTATATATCATATATATATATATTATATTATATATGTATATATATATAATATATATTATATATAGTATATATATATATATATATAATGCGCTGTGCGTGTGTGTATGTGTTTTTTTTTTGTCTGTGTATGTGTGTGTAGCAACTTTTTTACCTTTTTACTACAATGACTAGATTGGAACATGCTCTGAATGATCAAAAATATTTAAATGATTTGAAGTCAAGGAAGGGACTGTGAGACCAATCAAACACTTGCGTGCTGTTACCGATGAATCAACATGTTGCTCTATGATGTTGAAAGAGATATCTTGTTAAAAATAATCTGAAGAAAATAATAAAATGTTTTTTAAACCGAAAGCTCTAAAACATTTTCCTAGCGTGTTAACACTTGTGTAACACTTTTTTTTACGAAACATCTGATGGAAACTTGAAGCATCTTCAAAATCCGGTGTTGCCATTTCCCGCTACACACCATTTGAAAATGGGTAAATCGAAGTAACTTGACATAATAAATGAAGAAAGTGTGCTCTAGATTTTACTGGCAAAGTATACATTTTTCATGCGACCCTCCCAGCACGCACAACCTTTTGATGCCCGATATATATATATATATATATATATATATATATATAATTATAATATATATAATATATATTATATATATATATATATATATATATTATATTATATTATATATTATACATATATACTATATATATAATATATATTATATAATATTATACTATATATATATTATATAATTATATATATATATTATATATAACATTATTATTATATATACTATATATATTATATTATACTATATATATATATGAGAATGGTAATACGCCTTTAATAGTTGAAATAATTGACTCAAGCTAAAACTATTTAACTTTTTTGACTGTATTTTCATCTGGTTACCGAAAAGCTACTATAGGAAGTAATATAGTTACTGTTATTTCTTAGCCTCTTGTTAAGAACAATAATAAAGTAAATTAACCGAGCCCATTAGGAGGAAGGTAAAGATAATTTCGTGTTAGATTTAACCTTTTAGAATGGTACTTGAACTAGGTACTTGGTACTTGAATGGTACTTGTACTAGGCAAAAAATTATTTACCGGTTGTTCAACCCTGCTATTAAGTATTTTATTTTAAAATAAAGATGCATGAAAGCATTTATGGAAAACATAAAAATAGATTTTTGGTACATCACGCTTAAAAAACAAACAAAAACAAAAAAATTTCCTACTTTTAAACAATAAAGCAAAATCTGCATCAGAAACGTGAAACCAAGCTTAATTGAGAGTTATCAAAATCAATACTCCTAAATTCTGTTATAAGAATATCAAATTTCTATAATTTTAGGACGCCATTTCTCTTGCAGGTTCAAATAAGCTCGTATTACATCCTGCACTTAAATATTTCAATGTTATATTACTCAAAAGAGATATTTATTTTGATTTCCTTCTACCACACAAATGGGTGTTCAATTTTTCGTAGTAATTTTAGATTTAAATAATCCTGCAACCTTCTCATGTACGTAAGAAATAATGTTTGCTTGTCCTTGTTCTTTTGATGTTCCATTCCTCTCTCTCTCTCTCTCTCTCTCTCTCTCTCTCTCTCTCTCTTTCTCCCCCTTTTTCCACCATCTCTCTCTCTCTCTCTCTCTCCTCTCTCTCTCTCTCTCTCTCTCTCTCTCTCACCAAAATCGCAACTCACCAACAAATGGTTAAAATACCTCGTCTAATGTGCATCCTATTTATGTCATTGACATATTTTGAAATTTTATTTTTTAATTTTGAATCTAGTAAAGAATACAGGCACAAAAAATTTCCATTCGAAATATATTGCAGTTTATTTCTCAATTGAAGTTTTAAATTTTTAACTATGGTATGAATTCTATTGAAGTTGCTACTTGTCATTGCTCTTAATAATAAAAATAATAATAATAATAATAATAATAATAATAATAATAATAATAATAATAATAATAATAATAATAATAATAATAATAATAATAATAATAATAATAATAATAATAATAATAATTATAATAATAATAATAATGATAATGATAATAATAATAATAATAATAATAATAATAATAATAATAATAATAATAATAATAATAATAATAATAATAATAATAATAATAATAATAATAATAATAATATTAATAAATTCAGTTTTAATTGTGGGAATAAATCATTGAAGAAGTATGTCGCGCGAGTTTTCATTACATTTTAACTCTTTTTTTTTAAATCACAACCAATAAATTTTGTTGCTCTTTAATAAATGGATGATCAAACGATCGGTTTACTAGGCTTGTATTAATAAGAAACCTATTAATAGTAAAAGCTATTACCAATATCTTCAAAAATATATCTTATATTTTTATATATATCTTAAATTAAAGTTTCATTATTTATCCTAAAAATGGACTTAAAATTTGCAAATATTTTCGCCAAAACGGAAAAAAAATTTATCTAACACGTCGGAAAAAAGTTGCTCCTCGGGAGCATTTTTAGCCAGTTTAAATTCGCATGACTCAAACGACTTTTCTTGTACTGGATCAAATTACATGGGACTTGCATTATTTTCTTCGTTTTAATTTGATTTGATGAACTATCTTCAGAGATATACCAGGATAATGTTTTTTGCGCTTTTTGATGACGGCCACCACCCAAACTTCACATACCACTCTAAAATCACCAATTTCATATTGTGTACACTTCAGACTATATGTGAACCAAATTTCATCCAGAAATATATATATATATATATATATATATATATATATATATATATATATATATATATATATATATATATATATATATATATATATATATATATATATATATATATATATATATATATATATATATATATATATATATATATATATATATATATATATATATAATATACACAACAAAATATATATATAAAAAATATTATATATATATATATATATATATATATATATATATATATATATATATATATATATATATATATATATATATATATATAGTAATGTAGTATTCGTCCGCACTTGAGAAGATGCCACCTCAAAAAGTATAAGAGATAGAGGTCTGAAACTTGGAATATAAGCTATGTATCTTGATAAACTGATCACAGTTTTGCAAGTGATGGATTTCTTCCCTAAGGGTTCTGCCAGCAGAAACGCAGCCTGCCGCTACGCCCACATATACCCTTTGGGTTTCCAAACCCGGAATTGAGTTAGGCCTAACGGCTAATCATCGAACCAGGTGTTCGATGCGTGTGAGAAGGCGCGCGCTTGCGTACCTTATATTATTATTGTGTGTGTGTTATTATTATTATTGTTGGCCAGTGTAGCTCATTATTATTATTATTATTATTATCGGTGAATCAATTCTCGAAGAGAATTGATTCGAAATCAGCAATCCTGTAGGGATCGTTCCCACCTCCGACTCCGGCCGCGGTTCCCTGCACCTCCGACTCGGCTCCGTCTCCACGGCTCCGGCTCCGACTCCGACTCCGACTCTGGCTCAGCTTCTGAAGTTTTTATTTTATTATTATTATTATGATTGTTATGTATTGTGTGTATTATTATTATTATTATTATTATTAGTAATAATATTAATAATAATAATATTATTATTAATATTAATAATCCTGTAATAGTAATAATATTATTATTATTAGTATTAGTAGTAGTAGTAAGTAGTAGTAGTAGTAGTATGTTAATAGGGTTAGAGTTATCGTATCAGGTTAAAAAATTTGGAGAGTGTTAGATGTGGGGGAGGTAGCCTCGTCGTGGAGCAAGGTTACGTCCCAAATAGTCCCCGAAGGGGACCCACCCCAAATCAGAAGTATTCGTAATTGGCTGAAATTTGGTGAAAGTTCAGAGTTGAATTTCTGAAATACTTGATATGAATCTGATGGGTTGTCGGCGTTAACAGGTACTGCTGTCGCCGAGTTAATAAACGGTCGTATAACAACAATGTTTGGGTGTTTATAAGGGTTTATCGAGGTCGTAGATTTCGAATATGATGGTTATAAGGCCGTATAGGATCAATGGGATCCACAGAAGGATCCCGCACCGCTGTTAAATATTGATGTAGAAAGCTGAAACTTGATATACAGCCTTTTTAGGTTGTATCTTAGATGTATACGGGGTAAAATGACCGATTTGACCAAATTTGGGGACCAGCCCCCAAATCTGAAATATTGTCCTAGAGTGATGAAACTCGGTATACAACCTTCTAAGGATGTATCTTAGATGTAGCATGGAGTAAAATGACTGTGGGTGCCCCAGATGGGGTACTCACCCCAAAATCTGAAATATTGACATAGAACAACGAAACTTGATATACAGCCTTTTTAGGTTGTATCTTAGATGTATCCGGGGTAAAATATTATTGATGGGACCAAATTTTATGGCCCAAATCTGACCTAGAACGATGAAACCCAGTGTTAATTTGCAGTGAGCACCCCACGGGGGGATGCTAGCCCCACAAAAACTGAAATATTGGCGTAGAACAACGAAACTTGGTATACATCTTTCTTATGATGTATCCTCGATACAGAAAAGAAAAAAAAATTAAATAAATAAATAAATAAATTCTTATTCTTTTTATGTTTATAACACAAATTTACGTTTTTACATACCTAAAGCAGTAAATCATAAATCAAACCACTATCAGAACCTCCCTCCCACTAATATTAGTTATGATCTATTGATTAGGTCATGTTACATTTTACTAAATTGTAACACATACCTAAGCAGTAAATCACTAAATCAAACCACATCAACCTCCCTCCTGACCACCTGTGATCTATTGATCTATTGATCTATTGATTAGGTCATATTTTTACTAAAATTATTGTACCCTAAATCAGTAAATCACTAAATCAAGCCACTATCCAACCTCCCCTCCTGCCCAGTTGTGATCTATTGATCTATTGATCATATTGATTCAAGTCACATTTCATGTATCATTACATAAAATCAAGTTCTTTATACAAAGATCAATCAATATATGTTAACGTAACAAAGTTTTCACATTAATAAAACTTACTTAGCATCATCTAAACTATGAATATAACCCACAAAGACAAACCTGACACGCCTTAAACATGAATAAACTGTTAACGTTATCAAAGTTCCACACTTAACAACAGTAAAGTAACTAACATTGCATGCAAAACGTAACCTATTCTTACTTTTTCAAGGATATCTCTACCATATTAACGTTAATCTTACACTGACACAGTAACATTTAGCAAAAATTTATCACAACATTGGTTAATTATCATACTGATCAACGAATATACTCTAACATAATAAGGTTTCCACATCAATAAAGCTAACATAGCGTAACATGAACTAAGAAAATAATGTACAAAGACAAACCTAACACAACTTACACACGAATAAACTGTGTTAATAACATTAACAAAAGTTCCACACTTAACAACAGTAAAGTAACTAACATAACATACAAAAACGTAACTTATTCACACTTTGTCAAGCATATCTCTAACATAACGATGTTAATTTACACTAACATGGTAATATTTAACTAAAATTTATCACAACATTGGTTAATTATCATACAGAGCAGCGAAAGTATGCTAACGTAACAAAGTTTCCACATCAATAAAGCTAACATATCGTTACATGAACTAAGAAAATAATGTACAAAGACAAACCTATCACACCTTAAACACGAATAAACTGTTAACATTAACAAAGTTCCACACTTAACACCAGTAAAGCAACTAACATGGTATGCAAAACGTAACCTAATCTTACTTTTTCAAGCATAACTCTAACATATTAACGTTAATCTTACACTGACACAGTAACATTTAACTAAAATTTCTCACAACATTGGTTAATTATACTGATCAACGAATATACTCTAACAGAATAAAGTTTCCACATCAATAAAACTAACATAGCGTAACATGAACTAAGAAAATACAAACCCTAATACAACTTACATACGAATAAACTGTTAACATTAGCAAAGTACCGCACTTAACACCAGTAAAGTAACTAACATAGCATACAAAGACGTAACCTACTTACACTTTTCTAACATATCGCTGTTATTTTACATTAAGATTGTAATATTTAACTAAAATTTATCACAACAATGGTTAATTATCATACTGATCAACGAATATACTCTAACATAATAAGGTTTCCACAACAATAAAGCTAACATGGCGTAACATGAACTAAGAAAATAATGTACAACAACAAACCTAACACATCTTACGCCCTAATAAACTGTTAACATTAACAAAGTTCCACACTTAATACCAGTAAAGTAACTAACTTTACATACAAAACGTAACCTATTTATACTTTTTCCAAGCATATCTCTAACATATTAACGTTAATCTTACATTGACACAGTAACATTTATCAAAAAAATGTATCATAACCATACCTAACCATCATAATACCTAATGAGTAAAGACGAATAAAGTAAAGTTTTCAGGCTTATCTCTTTTTTAGACTCCGCCTCCTTTCAGAAAATACCAACTCTAAACATGAAAAATGATTTTATGCTTTAACCATTTGCATAAAGTGATGCAATACTTATTATATTTGACTCTCTGGCAGGAATACAAGCAATGTAGCAGTCGCCATTCGGTTTACGATTAAATATAAATGACACTTCGTTGGGAATAACGAAACTCCTCGTGAAGATATCAACAACAAGCGTAGAGATGCGGGGAGATGTCATCGTATCAACACTGCGAAAAACTATCCTACTGAAGAAAATAGTGTATAAACATCCCTTAAATGTAATGAGATTCTTTCTTTCAACCAATCAGAAGAAAGTAAACAAGAATACGACGCACGAATGAACCATATCAGTTCAAAAGGGTATATATTCTCGCTCGGCAGCTTAACAACAACAATAACATGAAGATAAAGGATGGCTAGATGCTAACCAACGAACATATAGGCTAACATGTATTGTTTTCACATTAATAAAAGCTTACTTAGCATTACCAGAACTAAGAAAATAATGTACAACGACGAATCTAACACAACTTAAGCATGAATAAACTGTTAACATTAACAAAGTTCCACATTTAACACCTGTAAAGTAACCAAGAGTATCTAAAGCAACACATTACCTTCCAAGAGAAATCCCGGGGATACGCCCCTTGAAGGGTACTGAATCCTCCTCGTAAGTTCCCCAAGGCCATCATGTGGTTAATAATGTTTGATATCTAGCCCCAGGTACGTTATGTTAAATATTACTATGACAATGTGAAAATAACACTGATTTGTTAGAGAAATGATGAGTTTTTGTAAGATATTACTGTGTTAACTGACGATGATGTGTTAGAAACGTGAGTCTAGGTTAAGTTTTGTTGAAATGGGTTTGCCGTAAATTTTGTAATGATAGGTGTTCATGGGTCAACTGATGTTGTATACTCGAAACAATAGTGACACTTTGATGAAAGATAATTGTGTGTCAATTCACTGGTTCAAGATGTTGTATCTTTGGTCACTTTGTTAAAGGTTGCTGTTGAATCTTGGCTTTACCTGTTGCTGATATGCGCAAAAACATATCAAGTATTGTATGACCTGTTAGCTACCTTTGATAAGTCAGGGGATTTCAGAGATGTTATTCTGATTGCCATGAGGTCTGTTAGGTTTACCATTTCTGCCCGTGCCTTCTTTCAAATTCACAGAGTTATGATATGTTAGCTTTGTTGATGTGAATGTTGCGTTAGCATATATTCGTAGGTCAGTATATAAAGAACTTATTTTTATGTTATGTTTATCAAAAATGATACTCGAAATATGACTTGAATCAATAGCTCAATAGATCACAGGCGGGTGGGATGGGTAGGGGACTGGGATGGGAGGTTTTGATTTACTGATTTACTGATTTACTGCTTTAAAATCAGTAAACTATTGCGGTTTACTATTATATTTTATTCAAAGAACTTATTTTTATGTTATGTCAGGATAAAATTTTGTTATTTTTTGTTATGTTTGGTTAAAACTTTGTTATGTTTGCAATTATTCACTGGGGATTATGATATTTAGACGAGGTTATGATGAATTTTTTGTTAAATATTACAAAGTTGATGTAAAACATTTGTCACGTTAGCATTATATTCTTTGTCAGTATGATGATTAGACAAGTTTATGCTAAACTTTTGTTAAATATTACGATGTTAATGTAAAATTAACATTGATATGTTAGAGATATGCTTGCAAAAGTGTGAATAGGTTACGTTTGTACGATGTGTTAGGTACTTTACTGCTGTTAAGTGCTGAAGTTTGTTAATGTTAGTGGTTTATTCGTACGTAAGGTGTGTTAGGTTTGTCGTTGTACATCATATTCTTAGTTCAGGTTATGTTATGTTAGCTTTATTAATGTGGAAACTTTGTTACGTTAGCATACTTTCGGTGCTCTGTATGATAATTAAACAAGGTTATGATAAATTCTTGTTAAATATTACTGTGTCAATGTAAAAATTAACGTTAATATGTTAGAGATATGTTTGGTAAAAGTATGAATAGGTTACGTTTTGTATGCAATGTCAGTTACTTTACAGGTGTTAAGTGTGGAACTTTGTTAATGTTAACAGTTTATTCGTGCTTAAGTTGTGTTAGATTCGTCGTTGTACATTATTTTCTTAGTTCTGGTAATGTTATGTTAGCTTTATTAATGTGAAAACAATGTTACGTTAGCATATATTCGTTGGTTAGTATCTAAAGAACTTATCTTTGTACTATGTTATTGTTGTTGTTGTTGTTGTTGTTGTCGAACGAGAATATATACCCTTTTGAACTGATATGGTTCATTCGTACGTCGTATTCTTGTTTACTTTCTTCTGATTGGTTGAAAGAAAGAATCTCATTACATTTAAGGGATGTTTATACACTATTTTCTTCAGTAGGATAGTTTTTCTCAGTGTTGATACGATGACATCTCCCCGCATCTCTACGCTTGTTGTTGATATCTTCACGAGGAGTTTCGTTATTCCCAACGAAGTGTCATTTATATTAAATCGTAAACCGAATGGCGACTGCTACATTGCTAGTATATCCTGCCAGAGGGTCAAATATAATAAGTATTGCATCACTTTATGCAAATGGTTAAAGCATAAAATCATTTTCATGTTTAGAGTTGGTATTTTCTGAAAGGGGGCGGAGTCTAAAAAGAGATAAGCCTAAAAACTTTACTTTATTCGTCTTTACTCATTAGGTATTATGATGGTTAGGTATGGTTATGACACATTTTTTGATAAATGTTACTGTGTCAATGTAAGATTAACGTTAATATGTTAGAGATATGCTTGGAAAAAGTATAAATAGGTTACGTTTTGTATGTAAAGTTAGTTACTTTACTGGTGTTAAGTGTGGAACTTTGTTAATGTTAACAGTTTATTAGGGCGTAAGATGTGTTAGGTTTGTTGTTGTACATTATTTTCTTAGTTCATGTTACGCCATGTTAGCTTTATTGATGTGGAAACCTTATTATGTTAGAGTATATTCGTTGATCAGTATGATAATTAACCAATGTTGTGATGGCAAATTTTTAGTTAAATATTGCAATCAGCAATGTAAAAAAATAACAGTAGCGTATGTTAGAAAGTGTAAGTGATTACGTCTTTGGCCATGCTATGTTAGATTACTTTGCACTGGTGTTAAAGTGCGGTACTTTGCTAATGTTAACGGATTGATTCGTATGTAAGTTGCATTAGGTTTTTGTCAGCCACCCGTATTTTTCTTAGTTCATATTTACGCTATATTTAGTTTTATTGATGTGAAACTTTTATTATATTTTAGAAAGTATTCGTTGATCAGTATAATTAACCAATGTTGTGAAATTTTAGTTAAATGTTACTGTGTCAGTGTAAGATTAACGTTAATATGTTAGAGTTATGCTTGAAAAAGTAAGATTAGGTTACGTTTTGCATACCATGTTAGTTGCTTTACTGAGGTGTTAAGTGTGGAACTTTGTTAATGTTAACCCTTTATTCGTGCTTAAGGTGTGATAGGTTTGTCTTGTACATTATTTTCTTGGTTCATGTAACGATATTTTTAGCTTTATTGATGTGGAAACTTTGTTACGTTACGCATACTTTATTCGCTGGTCTGCATGATAATTAACCAATGTTGTGATAAATTTTAGTTAAATATTTACCATGTTAGTGTAAATTAGCATCGTTATGTTAGAGATAGTTTGACAAAAGTGTGAATAAGTTACGTTTTGTATGTTATGTTAGTTACTTTACCTGTTGTTAAGTGTGGAACTTTGTTAATGTTAACAGTTGTATGTAAGTGTGTAAGTTGTGTTAGGTTTGTCTTTGCACATTATTTTCTTAGTTTACGCTATGTTGGCTTTATTGATGTGGAAACTTATTATCATTAGAGTATATTCGTTGATCAGTATGATAGTTAACCAATGTTGTGATAAATTTTTTGCTAAATGTTGCACAATCAGTCTTAAGGTTAACGTTGTATGTTAAGAATAACCTTGTTAGCGAGTAGCTGGAGGATAATTACAGTCTTCTTTTTGTATGCTATGTTGGTTACTTTACTGTTGTTAAGTCTGTGGAACTTTGTTAACGTTAACAGTTTATTCATGTTTTGAGCGTGACTCAGGTTTGTCTTTGTGGAGTTATATTCATAGTTTTTAGATATAAATGCTAGAAGTCAAGTTTTATTAATGTGAGAAAACTTTGTTACGTTAACATATATTGATTGATCTTTGTATAAAAAACTTTTTTTATTTTATGTTTATCCAAAATGATACTCGAAATGTGACTTGAATCATTAGATCAATAGATCAATATAGATCACAGATGGTCAGGATGGAGGTTGGATAGTGGTTTGATTTAGTGATTTTAATTTAAGTATGCTAAAGCGTTTCAATTTTAGTAAAAAGCCTTGACCTTAATCAATAGATCAATAGATCTCAATAGATCTGAGTGGTGGGAGGGAGGGTTGGATAGTGGTTTGGTTAGTGATTTGCTGCTTTAGGGTATGTAAAACGTTACGAATTTTAGTAAAAAAATATGGCCTTAATCCAATAGATCCAATAGATCACTGGAGTGGTCAGGAGGGAGGTTGGATAGTGGTTTGATTTAGTGTGATCTACTGCTTTAGGGTATGTAAAAACAATTTTTTTACGTTATAAACGCAGTTGAAAGTATTTATTATTTATTTATTTATTATTATTTTATTTTTTTATTTTTTTTTTTTTCTGTATCGAGGATACCATCATAAGAAAGATGTATACCAAGTTTCGTTGTTCTACGCCAATATTTCAGTTTTTGTGGGGCTAGCATCCGGCTATTTAACCCATATACGATATGGGTACCTTATATGAAAGGTATATACCGAGTTTCATCGTTCTAGGTCAATATTTCAGGTTTGGTCCCCGAATTTGGTCACATCGGTCATTTTACCCCTGATACATCTAAGATACAACCTAAAAAGGCTGTATATCAAGTTTCGTTGTTCTATGTCAATATTTCAGTTTTTGGGGGTGAAATTGCCCCATCTGGGCACCCACAGTCATTTACTCATCTTCACATCTAAGATGGGTTGTATGCCAGTTTCATCACTCTTGAAAATATTTCAGATTTGAGGGGCTGGTCCCCAAATTTCAGTCTTGCCCGTATGCATCTAAGATGACCAACCTAAAGGCTGTATATCAGAGTTTCTGCATCAATATTTAATGTTTGGTGCCGGGATCACCTTCTGTGGGATCTAGACACCTATACGATAACCATCATATTCGAAGACCGACCTCGATAACCCTTATAAAGACATCAAGATTGTTGTTATACGACTGTTTATTAACTCAGCACCGCACCGCAGTGGCTCCAGCACCGGTGCCGGAGCCAACTCATCAGATTCACATATCAACTATTTCTAGAAACTCTGAATCCTCTCACCAAATTTCAGCCAATTACGAACACTTCACGATTTTTAAGGGGTGGGGTCGAGTTGAGGGACGTAACCTCAGCGCACCCATCTAACACCCCTCCAGAAATTTTTAACCCGATACAGTAACTAACTACTACTACTACTACTACTACTACTACTACTACTACCTACTACTAAATAATACTACTAATACTAATAATAATAATAATAATAATAATAATAATAATAATAATAATAATAATAATAATAATAATAATAATAATAATAATAATAATAATAATAAAAATAAAAACAGAAGCTGAGCCAGAGTCGGAGTCGGAGTCGAAGTCGGAGTCGGAACCGGATGCGAAGACGCGGCCACGGCGGAAAGCAAAGTCGGAGTGCGTAAAAAAACGATCCCTTACAGGGATCGTTTTTCGACTCAGAATCAATTCCCTTCGGGAATTGATTCTTCGACGTAATAATAATAATAATAATAATAATAATAATAATAATAATAATAATAATAATAATAATAATAATAATAATAATAATAATAATAATAATAAGTAATAAGTGTATGTGTATGCGCATGCGTCCACGCGCTCTCTCTCTCTCTCTCTCTCACTACGCATCCCGAACACCTGGTTCAAAGTGATTATCGTGTAGGCCTAACTCAATCTCTGGGTTTGAAACCCCAAAGAGTGCAACGCGGGCGTAGCTGGCTAATTCGCTCCGAGGGGAGCAGCACCCCCTTAGGGGTGACCTACGGTCACCAAAACTCGCCTGTGATCAGTTTATCACATACATAGCTTATATTCCAAGTTTGAAGCAAATATCTCTATTCCTTCATATCGAAAAGGGTGGCCTAGAGCGCAAATTGATATTTACATAATATATATATATATATATATATATATATATATATATATATATATATATATATATATATATATATATATATATATATATATATATATATATATATATATATATATATATATATATATATATATATATATATATATATATATATATATATATATTAGTGATGGGACGATTATGAAATTTTTGCCGATGACGATGACGATGACGATTAGAGCAAATTTTGCCGATGACGATGACGGATGACATTGATGACGGTATTTGATTGGTGAGGAAAAACTATTTTTAAAGAGTTTAATGTGTTCATGAATGTATTTTTCTATATATATATATATATATATATATATATATATATATATATATATATATATATATATATATATATATATATATAATATACATATATATATATATATATATATATATCATATATATATATATATATATATATATATATATATATATATATATATATATATATATATATATATATATATATATATATATATATATATATATATATATATAAGGCTGTAGACAGGAGGGTCAGGGGGTTCAACCTCCCGAAATTATTTTAGCGATCAAAATTTTTGATTCCTTAAGTCTCAATAATAATAATAATAATAATAATAATAATAATAATAATAATAATAATTAATAATAATAATAATAATAATAATAATAATAATAATAATAATAATAATAATAATAATAATAATAATAACAATACTTAATAATAATAATATATTAAATAATAATAATAATAATAATAATAATAATAATAATAATAATAATAATAATAATAATAATAATAATAATAATAATAATAATAATAATAATTGTTAATCAATGAAAATGAAAAGTATTTATTAATGGAAATGAGACATGTTTGTGGTCCGTAACGATTTCTTAGGTCAAGTGGCTGTTCCTCATGCATGTATAAAATATTTTAGACCAGGGGACTTAAATGTAGGTTTCAAGTTCAGATGATGAATGGCAAATTGGCTACCTCCAATAAGGACGCTTCGGTCACCGCTGAAAAGGTGGGAGCTGTAATCGTTGATGGGATGAGCAGGTTCATTCCTTCTTCAGCTAAATTTTTCTTTCCTCATTCATTCCTTCTAAAACTAACTCTTTCTTTCCTCATAATCCATGGTTCGATCGTGCTTATTCTCTGGCCATTCAGGCTAGAGACACTGCTCGGGTGTGGAAAAATTCTCGTTCTCCTATCACTCTCGCTAATTTTCATTCAGCTAAAAATCGTTGCAGGGATACTCTTCGACGAAAACAAAGCGGGCTTTCATCAAACGGAAGTGCGCTAACCTCCTTGGTTCTCCTGCTGACAAATCTTCTCTTTCATCTCCTAGCAACTATATCAATCTGCCTTTCCTCTACTTATTCCGATCTGATCATTGTGTTCATTGCCTAATTCTCAGCCCTGAATCAGCCCCTCGCTCCAACTATATTCTCTATGTCTCAATACTAGCACTTCCCTCCTCAGTGTTGGAAGCTCTCACATGTCCAACCTGTTCAAGGAAGGAAGCCGCTCAGTCGCTCTGATCCTTCTAACTATCGCCCTGTAGCTCTCACTTGCATTCTATCTATCTAAGATCTTTGAAACCTTCTCAACTCTACTTCTTAGATCATCTGAAATCTGTACGGCTCTCGTTGCACGAAGTCTACTGGCGATATACACTATCTAACCGATTTATGGGTTTTCGCTCTTAGGAACTTACGGGGAGACTTGGGTGGTGGCGCTTGACATATCCTAAAGCATTTGACCGAGCATGGCACGCGTCACTGCTCTCAAAGCTCCCCTCCTTTGAGTTTCCTCCTTCTCTTTGCTTACTCATATCTATCTAGCTTTCTTTGAAATCGCTCAATATCGGCTGTTATTGATGGGGCGACTTCTTAGCTTCTTCTTTTTCTGTCAATAGTGATGTTCCTCAGGGTTCTGTCTATCTCCCTACTTTATTCCTACTTTTCATTAATAATCTTCTCCCTGCACATCTAACTCTACCCACTCGTATTCCGATGACTCGACTCCCTTCATTCTTTAACTCATATCAATTCTACTCCACTTTTACTTCTGGAATTACCTTCTCGTCTTAATCTTTCCGATTTTATTCTCGCTGATGGATAGAAATAACTTTGTGAAATTCATAAGTGTTCTTTAAAAAACCCAACTTTTACAAATCTCCTCCAAAATACCTTCTAACTTTCCTGTCTCTTTCTCGACGGTTCTGTCGTCTCTCTCCTGTTGACAATATAAACATCCTTGGCCTTAACATGAACAAAAAAATGTCTTGGAACCCTCACACATCACAACAGTTTGCCTAGGGCGGCCTCGAACTGGAAGTTCTGTTTGGAGCTGTGGTTTTTCCTTCTTTTCTCCAGTTGCTCCCTTAAGGTCTCACATCCGCCCATGTATGAGTACTGCTCTCATATCTGGGGGGGCTCTGGTTTCGCAGCTTTTGGACGCTACAGCAGAGGGTCAGGTCAACGGCAAAAAGGCGCCTCAGCCTGTTCTGCACCAGCCATGACCCCTCTAACTTTTGCGGAGCGATGTTTGGTCATCTCTATCCTATAGGTACCGCAGCGGCAAGTGCTCGAGGAAACTTATCACTCCCACCACCACCTTTACGACGCCTTCGTAGCACAATAGGTGCTGTATCTGCGCACAAGTATTGTGTTGACATTGGTTACTCCAGGCTAGTTTGCTGCGGTGTGCTTCCTTCTTTCCCACCACCTCTGTATTTTTGGAATTCTCTTCCATCTTCTGTATTTCCTACTATGAATTTAATCTCCTCACTTTAAAGCCTGCGTCTATGCTCATATGCGTAATTTGCAGGGTGAACTTTTGAGAGTACTACACCCCTCCTTGAATAGGGCTCTGCCCAGAGTGGTGGTGACAACTGTAAAAAAAAAAATCCTTGAATGGGCAGATATGATGAGGCAAATGAACTGAATCTCCTATTCCCCCATCCAAAAGCATCATTCAGATTATCCCAGAAAATCGTATTCTTTTCAACATTACCCTCAGATGGTCATAACCACACATACCTTGACCTTTCAAACTTAAATTTAACTTTTAGAATTCTAGTACTCACACACACAAAATCTACCATAGCTCTCTACCACAAGTCACTCATCAAAATTGCAAATCCTTCTTCCCTCTCATTCCTTTCCACAGCAACACAAACACATTTCACACCACACCCTCATTTTTACCGTTTCCTTTCATCTTTGTTTGTTTCAGTCACAGCGAACAAATTAAATTTGCCCTTTCTAAATACATCATCACCTCTCTCCTAAACATTTATTCCTCTGACATTTCATATACAGATACGATTCATACATTTTCGCCGAAGAATATAGAAGGGCGCTTACTGCTATCACGACCTTCTCCGAGGCATGCATTAGCATTCCTGGCAAAAGATAAGTGGTAGTAGGCAGCCAACCTAACTACCACCGTCCCTTAGTCGCCTTCCACGACACGCAGGACATACGATGTGGGCAATTTTTTCTCCCTACACGTATGGATATAAGGGATAGGGATGTCTGTAAGATGTTGTCTAGAAGAGGGGTGTGGATATAAGTATATTGTATATGATATATGTTGTCTGGAGGATAGTATGTGATATGAACACTTATAAACAGAAAAACGGTAAAATTGCTGGGAATGACATACAGAGCCATAAGCTATATTATATATATATATATATATATATATATATATATATATATATATATAGCATATAAATATATATATATATATATATATATATATATATATATATATATATATATATATATATATATATATATATATATATATAAAAATTATTGAGAGTGTGTGAGAGTGTGTGTGTGTGTATTATTATTATTATTATAATTATTATTATTATTATTATTATTATTATTATTATTATTATTATTATTATTATTATTATTGAGTTTTAATATTATTCAAAATTCTTAATATTTGTTCAATTAATCATTAAAATAATCAGTAGGTACTATACGATGACGATGACGATTAGAAAAAAATATGCCGATTTTTGCCGATGACGATGACGATGACGATTAATCGTCCCATCACTAATATATATATATATATATATATATATATATATATATATATATATATATATATATATATATATATATATATATATATATATATATATATATATATATATATATATATATATATATATATATATATATATATATATATATATATATATATATATATATATATATATTGTATATTATGTTTAAGTATGTGTAGGATATTATTGTTAAGTCTGTGAGGAATTCGACAATAACTCATCTTCTTGATATTTTCTATGTAAAAATTAAGTTAGTGGTGGCAGGATGGAGGAAGTGATTAGGAAGGAAGTGGGTAGAATTAAGAGAGTGAGAAGTTAAGTGAACAAGGTAATAAGTATAGTATCTAAGAGCACTCATATAAATCAGTTGAATGTGAATAAGTTGAAACTGAACAAATTTGGGAGCAAATGAAGGAAGCAGACAGTTGTTAGCAGTGCAAAGGAAGTATGTGGATGTGCTAAAGTAGGAAATAGAAAGAATGTTAACAGTGAGTGGGGGAATGAAGAGGTGATGAAAGCGGTTAAGAAGTAAAAGCGTGAATGTACTAAGCCAATGATGAAGTTTCAAAGAAAGATGTTTGGAATTATACAAGGAGGAAAAAAGAAATACTAAAAGGTGCGCCACGACAGGAAAAGAAGAGAGATAAATGAACAGTTTGGAAGGGAGGGTGAATGGGGATTTACCAAGGGAATAGGAGCTCTTTTGGAAAGGAAAGCGCGAAAAGTTAGAGAATGAGGAACCTGCCAGAATAATGAATGGGGATGGTGCTTTTGTAACTGATGTAAGAAATGTGGATGTGAGGGTGTATTAGAAAGAACACTTCCGAAAATCGTATAATATTAATAGTAATGAAGAGGTGATAGTGAATGTGTGTGGGTTTGATGGTGCAAGAAGGAATAGGTATTTTGGGGATGACACGCCATTAAAGTTTGATTTCAACATTCTCCTACTATCTACACGTAGAGTCATTAACTGATGAATCTTCACATCTTAATCTATTTTTTCCACCTGTGTTGCTTCTAACTTTCTTCCTGACTGTTTTGAGGACTCTGATTCATAAGAAATAACCATTATGGGTTGGTGTTGCTAACGTATTAAGAATACAGTTGTGACTATATGATTGTTATGGTTTTGCAATTTGTAGCGTCATTAGAAGGAAAAAACTTTATCAAGTTTACTTCAGTAGGTAACATTAACATTTGTAAAATTGTGATAAGAGAATAATCACAACTAAGGCTTTTCAAGGTGGAACATCATACAAAAAAATAAACTAGTTTTATCAGTTAATTAAATTTGGTTCTTTAATTTATGGGTGTAATTAAACTTTTTCATTGCGTCTTTGATTGTACATCTTATTATTGCAAGAGTAAAACGAAGGTTGAAATTAAAATATTACACAATATCTCTAAGGTCATTTCTCGTGAATGTTATTAACAATATTCATAAAAGGAAAAACAGTTCATTTCTTCTGGTGTTCTATGTTAGGAATAATTTTTATTTTCAAATTTTTATAACATTATTATAGAGAGTTTCTTTCATTATTATATTTTATACTGTACAACGTCGTTTATAATATTTTATATATATTTATTATTTATTATAACCGTACCAAGAAGGTGAGCGTGGCTTCATCTTCTACATATTGTAATAAATTTTACGATCACTTTTTTTATGGCTAACCACAGCTACTATCAAGTACCCGGTCGTGTACACGTTAGTAGTAGTTGTGGTTGAGAAAGGTGTTTGGTTGTTCAGTGGAGGTTGGTGCTACCTTCAACCACTGAATACCCATTATAAAGTAACTGCTATATTACTTGCTTCTGCTTCTTCAGATGGTTTTATAAGTTGAACAATGTTTTTCTGCGAAATCCCATTCATAATTGCTTAATTTAGAGATATTAGTATCAATACTATATAAAAGTAGGGTCTTTCGTTATTCACTATTAGTTTCCAGCATGTAGTATGTTGGATTCCAATGTCTAGGCCCTATACATCCTGAACTAACTATGTTATTATAAGTTAGTTGCTCTGTATATTTTCAATTAACTTGTTAACTGCTAAAGCAGGGTGGTTTAGTTTAAAGTGTTTTACAATATTTCTACTGGTTAATTGTAATTATATTCTTCATAACCTGCAATATATATATATATATGATATATATATATATATATATATATATATATATATATATATATATATATATATATATATATATATATATATATATATATATATATATATATATATATACTTTATATATATATATATATATATATATATATATATATTAGTGATATATGACATCGCATCCGCATCCTCACTTAACGGCACATCCGCATCTGCATCCGCATCCTCTTTTGAAAAATGAGGATGTTGAGGATGTTTTCTACATTTGATTAAATGCATATAAAATAAATATTATTTGGCATCTTTATCATGGGAGTTTATGGGAATAATTGTAATTTTGAATTTCGATTTCTGTATATACCGTATATATATATATATATTAGTGATGGACCGGATGTCAAAATTTGACTGTTTGCGGATGCGGATCTTAAAGAGGATGAGGATGCGGATGCGGATCTTAAAGTGGATGAGGATGCGGATCTTAAAGTAGATGAGGATGCGGATGCGGATGTTTACTCTTTGAAGTTTGAATTAAAAATTATATATATATATATATATATATATATATATATATATATATATATATATATATATATATATATATATATATATATATA
>JABUQX010035220.1:5000-17500 GCA_015478945.1 Trachelipus rathkii
TATATATAATATATATATATATATTGGCTAGTTTTTAGGGGTAGTTAGGCTGTTTTACAGGCACAGTTTGATCCAGTATACGTTTTAGGGCTACTGTTTACGGATGACAGTGAGCTGTAACGTACCCCTAAATTGTGATATTTACCCTTTTTTAGGGGCTCGAGCCGATGGGCGACGAAAGGGGGAACGTTTCAATATCCCGGAGGGATGGTCGAGGAGACTCCACACTCGAAGACCAAAGAGCGGGGGTTCCGGGAACCATGCGCCCGAGGGGGGGATTAAGTACCCCCCCGTAGTTCACCTAGAGGCCGAGAGACTCCGACTCCTGACATCGGGCGGACTCCCGTGGGTATTTCGTTAGTGATATACCCCAAAAAAATAATAAATCCCAAAAATGAGTAATTTTGGGACATTTATTCGCAACAATCTATTCGTACTCTAAAATCTCAAAACCATTTGGGACGATTTCATTTACATATAATATATAATTTATATATATATATATATATATATATATATATATATATATATATATATATATAATTGTATATAATATATATATTAATAATATATATATATAATATATATATATACTTTAATAAATATAGATATATATGACTACAAAGCTAAAGTACGCACTTTATATATATTAATATAAATATATATATATTATATATATATTATATTATATATATATATATAATATATATAATAATATAATTATATATATAATAATATATAGCATATATAATATATAAGTATATATATCATATCGATAATCGATAGATATCATATCGATTAGATATTCGATATTGGGAATATCGATATTTATCGATATATCGAATATCGAATATGAAAAAAAACTTAAGTTGTTTTTACATAATATATATTATATATATATATATATAATATTATATATAATATATAGTATATATATATAATATATATATATTAGTATATATATATATATATATATATTATAATATATATACATATAATATAATCGAAAGTCAGAAAGAAACTTAAGTTTATATGCCATAGTATATATATATATATATATATATATATATATATACTATATATATATATTATATATATATATATATAATATATATATATATATATATATATATATATATATACTATATATATATTATTTATATATATATATTAATATATATATTATATGAATAATAAATATTAATATATATATATTATATATATATATAATATATATTTATAATATATATTATATATATATATATATATATATATATTATATATATATATATATATAAATAATATATATACTATATAATATATATTATATATATATATATATATATATATATAAACACACCCAACCTCTAGTCTAGACACTGATAGACTAAAGTAAAAAAAATTGAACTATTTCGCAATTGCTATTTAGATTTGGAAAATTTAAAGTTTGTCAAACCCTTGAATCTTTGTGTTTTGCATTGGTTTTTTCCTCATAAGCGAATGTACGTCTACACACATTCTACCCCATGTGTGCATGAGTCATTTATGGCAAAGCTTTGCTCATTTGCTTGGTTTGCCATTTCCAAAATCTTTTCCATAGCTTGTTGAAAGATTTGTGCATTTGGCAAACCAGGCAAATGAGCAAAGCTTTACCAAAAATGACCCATACACACATGGAGTGTTTGCCAAAGAGTTTGACGAACTCAGCATGTGTGGAGGAGACTTAAAAATTATGAAGTAGGAAATTTTTTTCAAATATACGTTTAGGAATACAAAGTAAATTAGTAATGAGTAAATTTTATTTAAGTATACGTTTATGAATACAAAGTAAATGAGTGTTAAAATTTAATAATTTTTATTTTATTATTATTATAAAAATTAAGCCTTTAACATTTTTAATTTTAGTTTTTGAAACATTAATATTTGAATAAGCAATATTTTTGTTAACTATCCATCAGAGCTGGGAACATTGCTTCAATTAGTTTTTTCAATGAGCATACATATTATCCAAATCATGTTCCATGCATTATTTCGTTTTTTCTAATATCCTAAAAGTATTATATATATATATATATATAATATATTATATATTATATAATATATATATTATATATATATAATATATATATATATATATATATATAATAATATCTATATATATATGATATATACTATATATTAATATATATATTATATTATATTATTTATATATACTATATATTATCTATAATATATATATATATATATATATATATATATATATCATCTTATGAGTTTCATGGTGCAGATAAATATGCGTTTTATTTTACTTTTTTTTCATATATTATTAATATATGACACTAAAGTAAGCAAAAACGTTCATTTTACATGAGAAAGAAATCGCATTTCAGTGCTAAAACGCGAAAGAATTTAAGGTAGGGTAAAAAATAATTTTTCGGGGAAAATCCTTTCCTTATTGATTTTTTTTCTCAAAAATTGATTCTGTGTAAAATTAGCAATACTTATCAATAACCTGAAACTAGAAGGCCGAAAAATATCCTAACCTATATGGATCGACAATGCAGTAAACCTATAACCTAACCTATATAGATCGACGATGCAGTAAACTTATAGCTAAACTAGATTTATCTATATTAAGTAGTAGGGGGTCATATTTGGTACACCGTTTTTATCGTTTTTACCCCTAAAGGCAGTATTTGGAGGACCCGATCTTTTTTTTACCCGCCACCTTGACTTTTTTGAGCTCAGAATTTTTTACTGCCCTTGACGTTTTTTGAGCTGAATTTTACTGACCTTTACCTTTTTGGGCTTGACCTTTTTCGACCAACCCTTGGTCTTCCATGGGTCATTTTTGCCGACGGTAATTTTGTTTGAGTAATCCTAATTTTTGAGAACTCCTAATTTTTTGAGAAACCCTAATTTTTTGAGAACCTAATTTTTTGAGAACCTAATTTTTTTGAGAACCCAATTTTTTGAGAACCCTATTTTGATTGAGAATCCCTAATTTTTTGGCACCCCTAATTTTTTGGCAACCTCAATTTTTTCGGCAACCCTGATTTTTGGCAACCTTCAGAAGAAGGGTTGCGCCAACGGTTGCGTCAGCACCGGTTGTACGTATTACCCCCCCTATTTTACGCCCCCTAATTTTTTTTTCGACCGTGGGCATTTTTGCCCAAGGTAATTTTTGATCTTCCTTTAAGGGGCTTAGCCCTTTTGTGTCGTTACCTTGTTTGACATGAAATTTCGCCAATCCTTTGGTCTTTTCGCAATGGGTCAATTTTGGCCAGGTAATTTAGCTACCTTTGGGTCTTCCATGTCATTTGGCCCACGGTAATTTTTGGGCACCCCTTTGGTCTTCCATGGTCAATTTTTGCTCGCACGGAAATTGTTCGACCAACGCTTTTGGTATTCCATTGGGTCATTTTTTGCGCACGGTAAATTTTTCCAACAACCCTTTGGTATTCCATGGTCAATTTTGGCCCACAATTTTCAACCAACCCTTTGGTATTCCATGGTCAATTTGACCCACGGTTAATTTTTTTTGTCCTTCTTTAGGCTTAGCCTTTTTTGATGTTTAACTTGTTTGAACATGATATTTTTGCCTTTGACCTTGCCAACCATGGGTCAATTTTGAACCACGCTAACTTGATGGCTTTGGATGGTTCCCAACACCGTAAGAAGATACATTAGTGATGTTATAAGTTAGTGTCTATTAGTATTAGATGATGAGGTGAGTGCCAGGTGATGCCAGGAGTGCCAATGAGTGCCAATGAAGTGCCAAGTGAGTGCCTAATGAGTGCAGTGAGTGCCATATAGTGCAAGTGAGTGCCCATAGTGCAACTGAGTCCACTTTTTTTCAAGTCTTTTCTAAGTCCCTGAGCCCGAATGCCCTAATAGGGGTTTACCTAGTTATAAAGTTGAGGATCGAATGGTTACACTTAAAAGCTCTTAGAATGCTTCGCTACTATGAGTTAGTCTTTTCTAACAGCTTATACACACTATGACACTTATATATACATTCACTATGACACTTATACACCACTATAAACTTTACATTAAACCATATAGCAACTACATTAATCACCCACACACAGATAACTTACCACGTACACTCACACACTCGATAATTTTGATCCTCAACTTGTGCTAACTTTGATTGCCCAGCAAATGCATCACATTGATGCCCCAACCTTTGATGCTCCATATAATGCCTCAGCAAATTTTTTGGTTGGTTTTTTTTTGTTGGTGCTCAATTTGAAGTTCGGTCTTTGTGACGTCATCTTTTGATGCGTCATCTTTAGACCATCTATATTGATGATTCATCTTTGGTGAATCATCTTGATGTCATCTCTACCTACATCAAAGAAACAGAGTGTACTATTATGTCTAACCTATGTTAAAGCTGATCACTCAGGACGAGCATAATCCTCGCGCGTGAAAGTCCCACGAACCCGCACCAGCAGTGCAACCCGCCGAGCGAATGAAAAATATATATTATATATTTTTATAGAGCTAGGTCATTTTTATTTATGCTTAAGATTTTTATTAAAGAACATTTTCGCGACCTAAAACTTGTAATCATTACAGACTATTTATTTTACACACATATATTTTATTAACTTTTTTACTTAATACTTTTTTCTTAATACTTTTTAATTTATAAATTTTTTGAAAAATTGGTAATGTAAGAAGAAAAAAACCAGAGTGGTTGAATATATAGCTTTTATTTTAACTACAATGTACGATTTAACTAATAACCATTAACTTACATACCTTAAAGCAGTAAACATCAAAACAATAGAGGTGTTTACGTAACACCTAGGGGGATTATGTTAATGCTTTCTTGTTTTACTGCTGTTACTGCTTAATCTATGTTTTACTGTTTTAACTTATACTGTTTTACTGCTTTAACTCACATATTTATTAACATTACATACCTTAAAGCAGTAAATCAGTAAATCAATAGAGGTGTTACCTAACACCTAGGGGGGATTAGTATGCTTTTGTTTTACTGCTTTACTGCTTTAACTCTATGTTTTACTGCTTTTTTAAACTCAATAAATATAAAGTTGTTTTTTTAACACTTTGCCTTTTTTTTTAAACTCACATATTCATTTAACATTAATACCTTAAAGCAGTAAATCGTAAATCAGTAAAGCAGTACCTAATACCTAGGGGGGGATTAGTATGCTTTTGTTTTACTGCTTTACTGCTTTAACTCATGTTTTACTGCTTTAACTTTCTGCTTTACTGCTTTAACTCATGTTTTACTGCTTTAACTCATATGTTTTACTGCTTTAACTCACATATTCATTAACATTACATACATTAAAGCAGTAAATCATAAATCAATAGAGGTGTTACACAGCAACAAAGGGGGGATAGTATGGCTTTCTTGTTTTACTGCTTTACTGTTTTAACTCATGTTTTAACTGGCTTTAAGCTTTCTGCTTTCTGCTGTTAATCTTTCTGTTTACTGATTAACTTTCTGCTTTACTGTTTTAACTTTCTGCTTTACTGCTTTAACTCATTATTTTTATTAACATTATGTTTTTTATTTTGTTTTAAATTACTTTTTATTTATTTTTATTATATTTTTATTTATTTTTATTATTATTTTTATTATTTTTATTATTTTATTTTTATTATACTTTAGTGTTATTTACTTCATGCCTATTGTTATTATTATTTAGAACATACACACACACACACAACACACACAACACACACACACACACACACACTACACTTATACACACATTCACTATGACACTTACATTTTACGCTCATAGACACTTACATTTAACACTTATACACAGGCGGCTCACACGACAATTCACTATGATACTTATACCCACATTCACTATGACACTTCATTTGTCCTTTGTTTTTTTTTTTTATAGACACTTACATTTATACACTTACACCACACCTCAGGATTTACTTACACCACCACAGATTTACTTAACTCACCCCAGATTTACTTACACTACACACAACAGATTTACTTACCACAGATTTACTTACAACCTTGCACACAGATTTTAAACCAAGCACACACACAACACACACACACACACACACAACTACACACACACACAACACATACACACACACCCACTCACTTACACATATAACGTATATTTTACATTAAAACATTTTATGTTTTAAATTAATCATTTACATATTACTCATTCACATATAACTAAAATTATTTCAAAGTTTTCTGAAAACTTCTATAATAAATCAATCATTATCTTTGAGCAAAGAATTTATTATTATGGTACCGGACTAAATAACAATTTTATACTAATAAATTTTTAAAATAACTTTTACTAAAATTTTATGAAAATTTTATTAAAATCATATATTTCTAAACGTGGTACTTAAAGCAATAAATTTAAGTAAATGCAGTAGGGCATGCCCTAGCAGCCCTCTACATCGAGCTATGCAGTTTTTGTTTCTATTGATTACTGCTTTACATCATCTTTAGCCATGTAATAGTATATAAATAACAAAATAAGTTTCTCTTGCTAACATAACATGTATTTTATTAAATTCATTCTAAGTTTTTCTTTAAAAATAACAATTATTTCACTTACATTTATATTATTCACTCGCTGTTAACTAAAAAATATTTCAAATTTTTTTTTAAATAATTCTGTTTTTTTTATTTATTATTTATTATCTATTAATTGACATGCATCAAGAAACACAAAACCCAGCACTCCTTACAGAATACGAAACTGAGCCCTCTCTCTGTAAAAGTGTTGAAATAACTGACTTTAGGTCTAAATTAGGATAATCCTTTTGCTAATCCCGAGGAGATTGTAAGCCTAATTCCAGTAAAATATATTTCAAACTGACCTTTTTCTGTAAAATGTGGTGCAATATAGTAGGTCCTAAATTTAGCTAATTTGGATAAGGCTTTTTGTGACTGGGCTAATTTAATTCTAATAACAGGTCAAAAGGTAATTCCGTATAGACAAGAATCATTGTTATTAATTATTTTTATAAATATATTCAACTGAACATGCTGGAATGGAAAAGAAATCTTTAGCAGGTGAAAAGGAATGTTTCTCTTACTTGTGATTGGTTCGGGGTAATCATTATCTTCTATACCTCTGTATGTGAGTTGGTAGAGAATTTTTATCGTCTTTGAAAATTAACTTGTCTTAAACTTGTATTTGATAGCAGGTGTGTGTTTTATTATCTTTAGACCCAAACTCATTTTTTAAAATAATAGTCATTTTAGCTGTTAAGCGGTGCACAAGTTATCTGATTTGTATTAAAAAGTGTTTTACATTTTACTAAGTGTATACATATTATAAATACTTACATTGAGGAATAATTTTTAATTTCACTAGAATAGATAATATTTAATTCACTAGTTCATAAGCTAACCACGGGCTCACAAATGAGCCAACCCGCAAAGGCACGCCAACACGCACCCGCAGGTTGCGTCACCGCCCGGCGGTCCCGCCAGCGGTGCCGCACGCAGGCGCAAATATTTTCCGCGTTCCGCCCAGCGACCGTGCGTCCGCAGGCGCAATATTTCCGCTCAAAAATAAATATAATTATATATATAATATATATATATATATTATATATATATATTAATAAATATATATATATATATTATATAGTTATATAATATATATATATATATACTATATATTATATAATATTGGTGTGTGTATCTGGGTGTGAGTGTAAGTGTCTATTGTGTATTTGCATATGTGTGAATAAGAGATATAGTGGATGTGTGTATAAGAGTGTAAGTGTAAGTGGCCATGGTAAGTGTAACTGCTTATAAGCTGAATCATAAAATGTATCAAAGATGACGCCATCAAAATTGAGTCATCAAAGATGAAACCACCAAAGCTGAGAATACAAGCTAAGTTATTAATTGAGGCATCAAGCTGAAGCCAATCAAACACTGAGGTTAAAAGTTGAGCATCAAGGCTGAGCACTTAATGCTGGAGGCATCAATGCTGAGGCATTATTGCTGAGGCATCAATCTGCGGCATTAATCTGCTGAGGTATCAAAGTTGATGCATCAAAGTTGAGGCATCAAATTGATGGGATTAAATATCGATGTGTGTGAGTGTAAGTGTAAGTGTGTATTGTGCGTGTGTTGTGTGTGTGTGGTGTGGTGTGTGTGTTGTTTGTTTGCCGTGGTGTGTGTGCTGTGTGTTATGTGTTGTTCCTAAATATATAAGAATAGGCATGAAAGTAAAGGTAACACTAAGGTATGAATAATAAAAAAAAATAAATGGTTTTAATAATTATCGTTATTATGTCGAAGTAAGTGTTGCATTTGGGGTCTGTGTGTGTGTGTGTGTGTGTGTGTGTGTGTGTGTGTTTGTCTGTGTGTGTGTGTGTGTGTGTGTGTGTGTGTGTGTGGTGTGTGTACATGTCTGTTCTAAATAATAATAAAATAACACTAAGTATAATAATAAATATAAAAATTAAAATGTTTTCATACAATTTATACGCTATTTATGTGTAAGTGAGTGGTGCGTGTGGAGTGTGTGTGTGTGTATGTGTGTGTGTGGTTATTGTGCTGTGTGTTTGTGTTATGTGTGTTCTAAATATAGTAATACTATAGGCATGAATAAAATAGACACTAAGTATAGTAATTAAAATAATAATAAATATGTTTTGAATAATTACGTTATATGTGTAAGTGATGTGCGTGTGTGTGTGTGTGTTGTGTGTGTGTGTGATGTGTGTGTGTGTGTGTGTGTGGTTGTGTGTTGGTGTGTGTGTGTGTGTGTGTTATAGTTGTGTTCTATAATGGCGGTTACGCCGAAATATTGCGCCTGCGGGCGCACGCGGCGGGCGGGGACGCGGCGGGACGCACCTGCGGGTGGCGTGGTTGGTGCTTTTCGGGTGGGGGCTCATGCTGAGCCTGGTGCGTTAGCTTATGAAACTAGTGAATTATTATTATATCTATTCTAGTGAAATTAATAATTATTGCTCAATGTAAGTATTTTATTATAAATATGTTATACACTTAGTAAAAATAAAACACTTTTATTACAAACAGATAAATTGTGCACCGCTTAACAGCTTAAATGACTATTATTTTAAAATGAGTTTGGGTCTAAAGATAATAAAACACACACATGCTCAATACAAGTTAAGTAAGAACAGACGTTAATTCTTAAAGACGGATAAAATAATTCTCATAAACAATTCACATACGAGGTCATTATAGAGTATAGGATTACCGACAATCACGAAGTAAGGAAAACGAATTTTCCTTTTCACTCTGCTTAAAGGATTTCTGATTCCAGCATGTTCAGTTTGAAATTAATTTATAAAAAAATATAATAAATGATTCTGTCTAGTACGGAATTACCTTTTAGACTGGTATTTAGGATTAATTAGCCCGGTCTACAAAAAGGCTTATCGCTAAATTTAGGCTCTATAGTTTGGCTACTAACGTATGTTATTGTCACCATCATTTACAGAAACGGTCAGTTTGAAATATAATTTGACCTGAAATTAGGCTTAAATCGCCTCGGGTTACAAAAAGGATTAATCCTAAATTTAGACATAAAGTAGTTATTTTATTTAAACACATTTTACAGAGAGATGTCAGTTTCGTATCTGTAAGGAGTGCGGGTTTTTGTGTTTTCTCGTGATGGATTTTCAATTGTACATAGATAGATAAATAATAATAATAAAGAAAACACGAATTAGTTTAGCATCTAGCAAATATAATGAAGTACCATATTGTTGTTTTAAAAAGATACTTTTAATTATTTTTAATAAAATACATGTTATGCTTCAGAGAAGAACTTATTTTGTTATTTTTTATAACTTATTACTATGCAAAGATGATGTAAAGCAGTAAGTCAATCGAACAAAACGTGGCATAGCTTTGTGTGTTGAGGGGTGCTAGGGGCTGGCCTACGTGATTTACTGATATTTATTGCTTTAAGGTACGTAAAATTTCTTTTTTTAATAAATGAATTAGAATATAAGTAAAATTTATTTTACAACTTGAAAGTTATAAAATCTCTATAACAAAAGCTCTTAATAGTTAATAATAATTCTTTGCTCAAAGATAATGATTGATTTAATATTTATAGAAGTTTAAGAAACTTTGAAAAAATATTTAGTTACTATCTTGAATGAAGTAATATGTAATGTCATGTGGTTTAATTAAAACATAATGTTTTAGATAAATTATAACGTTTATATTGTAAGTGAGTGGCGTGGTGGTATGTGTGTGCTGTGTGTGTTGTGTGTGTGTGTTTTGTGTGTGTGTGTGTGTGTATATCTGTGTGCATAGTGTAAGTAAATCTGTGGTGTAGTAATCTGTGTGAGTGTAAGTAAATTCTGTGAGTGTAAGTAAATCTTGTGTGAGTGTGAGATAATATGGTGTGAGTGTAAGTGTAAATGTAGTGTCTATGGACAAATGTAAGTGTCATAGTGAATGTGTGTATAAGTATCATTGTGAATGTGTGGTGACCGGCTGTGTATAAGTGTAAATGTAAGGGTCTATGGGTAAAATTGTAGTGTCATAGTGAAATGGTGTGTATAAGTTAAGTTATGTGTGTGTTTTGTGTGTGTGTGTGTGTGTGTGTATGTTTAACTATAATATTAACAATAGGCATGAAGTAAATAATAAAAATAATAAAAATAAAATCATAAAAATAAATAAAATTAATTTTATTATTAAATAATAAATAAAATAATAATAAATAAATAAAGAAGTATTAAAACAAATAAAAAACATAATGTTAATTAATATATGAGTAGTAGTAAAGCAGAAAGTTAAAAACAGTAAAGCAGAAAGTTAAAAGCAGTAAAGCAGAAAGTTAAGCAGAAAAGCAAGAAAGTTAAAGCCAGTAAAACTGAGTTTAAAACAGTAAAGCAAGTAAAACAAAAAGCATACTAAGCCCCTAGGTGTTAGGTAACACTGGATGGTAGTCTGATTTACTGATTTAAGGTATGTAATGTTTTAATGAATATGTGAGTTAAAGGCAGTAAAACATATGAGTTAAAGCATGTAAAAAACATGAGTGTAAAGCAGTAAAAAAGCAGAAAGTTAAGAGTTAAAAACATGAGGTTGAAAGCAGTAAAGCAGTAAAAACAAAAGCATACTAATCCCCTAGTTGTTAGGTAATACCGTCTATGTGATTTACTGATTTACTTCTTTAGGTATGTAATGTTAATGAAATTGTGAGTTAAAAGCAGTGAAGAACATATAGTTTATTATGGCAGTAAAACATGACGTTAAATAGCAATAAAAGTCAGTAAAGAAATAGCATACTTAATCTCACCTCATAGCAGTTCTAGAAAAATAATCAACTCTATTGATATTTACATAGATGTTTGACTGATTCTTACTTAAAAAGGGTTTACTGTAATTGTTTTAACTATAACACTTTAAAATTTTTACTTTATCATCTATAGAATATGAATATAAACTTAATTGAAATATAGATAGATGAGTATAAAGCGTAAAGTTAATATTCAATCAAGTAAATTAAAAGCTTTAGAAAACGAGTAACTAAACTATTGTAGTAAAGTTAGTGTAATATAGCTAGTAAAACAAGATGTACTATCGAATTTCAAAAGGTCCCTAAGTATAGGTATCCCACGTCTAGTTGTCTCTGTCAACCTGCTCATTAATTTATTCTGCTTCACAGGTATCATACACCTGTATATGTAGTCATTTTTAGTAATATTTCTAATACACTTGTAGTGCAAAATAATTAAAAGAATGATTCATAAAATAATGCTCAGCACTCTGCGTTTTTTTTCTTCTTAATATACAATTTTTAAAAAATTTTATAAATTAAAAAGTATTAAGTAAAAAAGTATTAAGTGTAAAATATATGTTAATAATATATGTGTGTAAATAGATAGGTTCTGCAATGATTACAGTTTTAGGTTCGTGAAATGTTTTTAATAAAAATGCTTAAGCATGAAATAAATGAATGCTTTATGTACTATATATATATAATTTTTCATTAAAATAATTTGACCTGGGTGCGGGTTCGTGGGACTTCACGCGGCGAGATCATGCTGCGTCCTGGTGATCAGCTTATAACATAGGGTTAGACATTAATAATAATCTTGTTCTTTGTATGTAGGGTAGTGATGAGCATCAAGATGATTTCAATTCAAAGATGAATCATCAATATAAGTATGGTCTCAAAGATGACGGCATCAAAGATGACGTCATCCAAAGACGAACCTTCAAAAGTTGAGGCATAATTGCTGATGCATTTATGATGGAGCATCAAAGTTGGGGCATCCAATCGGCTGAGCGCATTTATCTGGGGCATCAAGTTTTTGAGGCATAAAGTTGAGCATAAAATTCGAGTGTGGTGAGTGTAAGTGGTAAGTGTATCTGTGTGTGGCGTGTAATGTAGTGTAATATGGTTAATGGTAAGTGTTATACGGTGTATAAGTAATAGTGATGTATGTAATAGAGTTGTCATAGTGTGTAATAAGTGTTAGAAAAAGATAACGTC
>JABUQX010035220.1:22500-37500 GCA_015478945.1 Trachelipus rathkii
GAATAATCCTTCAAGCTATCAGAGGGTTGGTGGTGGTTGTTCGATAATGCGATTGCTTGGTACAAATCTATTGATAGCCATTGCTTTTTATCTCAGGAATAAACTTCAGGCGAGGTTCCTCTTCTTCGGATCTCTATATTTATAATATATGGTATAACTTTAATATTGCTTTTTGAAATTTAGCATGTTTTGCATTTTTTGCAAATAATATTTAGCTGGTTTTTAAATCTTTTGTTTCTTGTTTAATGACCTTCAGAATTAAGTAATCATAGGAGATGGATTATGGGTCTTAGAAGCAGACCTATTACGTGAGTTTGGAGAACTCACAGGAAGGATATGGGTCAAAGTATCTTGACAAAAAAATGCTCTCCAAGCTTTGTAGTGGATGAATCAACTTAGATTCATTGTTTTAATTGAAAAGTTTTTTTTTTATCATTTTTCACATTTCTCACGGGCAAAAGCCCTATTCAAGGAGGGGGTGTTACACTTAACAAAATTTCAACTAACCGCAAATTACGCAGATGAGCACAGACAACGGGCTTTAAGTGAGGGAGATTAAATTGAGTAGGAATATATATAAATGCGGAAAGAATTTCCAAGAACAGAGTGGCAGGAAAGAAGGAGGCAACGCCGCAGCGACTAGTCTGGAGTTGCCTAACATCAACACAAAACTCATGTGCCGACACAGCACCCCTTTGCTACGAGGGCGTCTTGAAGGAGGCGGCACGCGAGTGGAAAGTTTCTCCTCGAGCACCTGCCGCTACGTTACCTATAGAAAAGAGAGATAAAGCACCAACAATCACCCGCAAAGATAGAGGGTCCAAGTGAACTAGAAAGTAAAGGAACAAGTTTATAAAGTATCTCTCAGCATTTCGACTCGACCCTATCTCAACAGCCTGGTAAAACCTGAGCCCCCCCAGGATATGAGAGGCAGTACTCCATACAAGGGCGGATGAGGACCCTTGTATAACTGGATGTAACTGTAAGAGGAAAAAGTCTTCGCAGTCTAACAGAAACTCCAGTTTCTTTGAGGCCGCCCTACAAACCATTGTGATGTGAGTTTCCAAGACTTTTTTTGTTTATGTTTAAGGCCAAGGATTTTATATTTCCAACAGGAGAGACGAGAGAGCCGTCGAGGAAAAGTTAAAGGTGTCTTAGAGAGGGAGATTTGTCGAAGTGGTTTTTAAAGAATTAAAATTTCCAAGGTTGCTACGACCCCACCCGGAAATCTACACTGATCAGCGAGAATGGAATCGGAAAGATTAAGACGAGAGGCAATTCTAGAAAAGTAAAAGGGGCAGCAATTGAAAATGAGTTTGAAGAATGAAGGGTTCGAGTCATCGGCATATTGAGTGGATAGAGTTAGATGTGCAGACCAGAAGATCATTAATGGATAAGCAGGAATAAAGTAGAGATAAACCAGAACCCTGAGGAACACCACTATTAACAGGAAAGAAAGAAGAAGTCGGCCCCATCAACAACAGCCAAGATTGAGCGATTTGAAAAGAAAGCCTAGACATTAAGTAACAAAGAGAAGGAGGAAATCCAAAGGAGGAGCTTGGAGAAGCATGACGCCGTGCATACCCTATGCTATTGATATGTCAAGCGCCCCACGCAAGCCCCCGTAATCCTGAGCTGGAAAACCATAATCTTGTTAGATAGGAAAGTTATATCACCAGTAGACCTCGAGCGCCGAAAGCGTTACTGGCGATCGGAAAAGAAGGAATGAGATTCCAGATTGTCTAAGAAGAGAGATTTGAAAAGGGTTTCAAAGATCTTAGATAGAATACAGGTTAGAGCTAAAAGGGCGATAGTTAGAAGATCAGAGCGGCCTCCTTTTTCGGAATAGGTTGGACCATATGCGCGCTTCCAACACTGAGGGAAAGTGCTAATCATATAGAATCAATATTAGTTTTGATGCATATAGAATATAGTTGAACTCGGAGAGGAGGGGCCAGCACGGAAGCAACACTCCCTCGAAACTCGGGAGGAATGCCACCCGGGCCCCCGCTTTCCCTAACGTTCATAGATTTTTAATGGAGCCCCCATAGACCGATCCAAATGTGTAATCTTTCAGGAAGCATAGGACACCGTGAGAGAAGATGAGGGAGGAAAGAGGATCCAAAAATCCGTCCAGGGTTGATTAGGAAGGGAAAACCAGGAAGGCCCCGAAGAGATTGCTTGTCAATAGTTTGGGAGTTTTGCAACAAAAACCCGAATCAATCGAAAATTAGAGGAGGAAAAGGGTAGATTTTACAGAAGTTGTTTTGGGGGAAGAATTGTTTTTTTTGGCAAGAGGCCCCCAAAAGGAATTTTTATCAAGTAAAAAAGGAAGAACAGGGGTTTAAGCGAAAGTACGATGAAAGCCCGCTTATCTCGTCGAAGAGTATCCCCTGCAAAAACGATTTCCTAGCTGATGATTAGCGATGCGGATAGGAAGAACGAAGAAATTTTCCAAAAACCCCGGATACGCTTGTTCCCTTTAGCCTGAATGCCCAGAGAACAATTACGAGCATCGAACCATGGATTTGGAGGAGAGAAAGATTTAGTCGAAGAAGAATGAACCTGCCCTCAATCCCATCAACGTTACAGCTTCCCCACCCGTTTGTCGGCAGAAGCCCAAGCGTCATCAGAGTTAAGCCAGTCATTCCAATTATAGTTACGTAGAAGCAATCGGCGCAAAGCCCCCATATCGGCCCGATCAAAGTGCCAAGAAAAACGCGCACGGCCAGGATGGAGCTGTTGGAAGAGAAAGTATTAAAATTATAAGAGATATTAAGGTTTGTGGTCAGATTTTTACCAGATAGGAACGAAGGTGGGTGTATTTAAGAGAGATGACTAGTGTTGAAACATAAGGTCAAGTGTGTTCAAGAAATTGGTAGGACATCCGGAATGTGTGCTTGGTTTCTTTAATAGTTGCTCCCAATGGATTGAATGCTGAAATGATCGGCCTCCTCCCCACCTGGTTAAGTATGAGAGGGCCCCACCATTAGTGTTCCGTAAGGTACATTGAAAATCCCCTAAATAGAGGCCTCAAGTAATTGGATGAGAAGATATAACGAATCTTCGTGACAGTAGGATAGATATTCAAAAAAGGGCGTGAAAATCGTTCTGTTAGGAGAAAGTAGCAGAAGCAAAGATTATTGTAAGTGAAGGAAGAAAGATTTTAAGTCACCAGACATGAAATTAGGTGATTCAATTTCACGAGAACGTTTAAACAGGAGTGTTAATATGTTTAACAAGGCCAACATACTCCACCCTTTAGACGGAAAAATTATGAAATAGTTATAGTTGGATACTTTAAGACTGAGTTTTTAGAAGGATGAATTCTTGAGCCACCTGAGTCTCTCAGACAAGAGCCATGAGGATTAAGGGCTTAGAGTTTAGAGAGTGGTATTCACGGAAGCAGGTTAAGATTTTAAGCCACGAATGTTGTGGGGAAGTCAATAAGAAAGCCGCACCTATGCAAATATGGGGCCATCTCGACTACACAACAAACATTCACTTGCACGTATGCGGCTACACATTCATTTCTTCTAAATTCAATATATTCTTATATTGTGTGAACGGGCCTTATTATTATTTGTGTTTTAAGATATTAGGAGAAAGTCATTCTCGGGGAGAAAAGTGTTAAGATAAGAAATTTTGAAAGTTTTACAACAATTTTTAACTGCTTATCATATTGAAAACATTAACTGATAAAATAATTGACTTAGTGCAAAATTAATTAATAATCAGATTTGTATAATAATAAAATAATACTCAAACTTACCTACCTTTCCATGTTTTACCCTACTGTAAGAATCTAACAAAAAAAAAAAAACGACAAAGAAGAAAAAAACTTAAAACTAGAAACTTATCTTTTAAAACTCCTAACTTAAACCTCGCCGAAACTAATAAATTTATACCAACTATATGATTTAATAAAAACTTTTAAAACAAAGTGACAAGATTGAAAACACACACTTCACTAAACACAGCTATACAAGAATAATAATAACATAAAATGAAAATAAATATAAACTATCAAGCGAGAGGCCACTCAAAAAACATCGTCTCGCACCTGTCACTAATGACCAAAATACTCCTGTATCTCTGATGAAGGGTTGTTTCGTGTATTGAAAAGTTGTACTCTGAATAAGGTTGTTCGTGGTAATTGAAAAGTTGTACTCTGAATAAGGTTGTTCGTGGTAATTGAAAAGTTGTACTCTGAATAAGGTTGTTCGTGGCATTTTGAAAGGGAGATTGGATCAAATGCTGCTTTTGGACTATTTGAAGAGCTGGTATTATAGGCAATGCAAGCGGGCAGGTTACAGTAACTGTAAGAGTTTTACTGTAATGAAGTTGTATCGGTGGATTGACACGCGAAGGCAGAGGGGCTGCTGCTCCAAAACCTCCTGCACAAAAACAGGAAAACGGGGTATTTTTAAGGGAAGACGACTGTTGGGGGTCCTCCCAGGTGTTTTGCGAGTGATGTGTGTTTTCTCAGGAAATGTGAAACTTTTCTCCGAAGAATGGACATATGTATGCTGTCCCCTACAGTATATAAGGGGATGACAAACCCTTGGCGTTTAAAGCAACATCTGGGTTAAGGAATAAACGAAGGAAAACTGCAACTTAGAAAACCTATTTTCAGGCCTTTGAAGAGTGGAAAAGGGGCTAAAGTGCACAGCAATAAACGAGAATTTAGGGTGTCAGGCGAATTCCGATGAAGGGGAAATCTGTACAGGTTTGGAGCGGGAAATCTTTTCTGCTGTAGATATCTTAAAATGAACAGCAATAGATCTATTGCTTTTAACGCTGCATTCTAAAGAATAAATAATGGCCTTGGATGGTGTTCTGTATTTCATCAAGAGTGGAAAATAAGAGGCATGTTTGGTCGAAGACCTAAAGTATGACAAGATGGAACTTTGATTCCAGGCAGTAGCTTGAACGAGAAGGGACAAATTTCCCATTAACGTGACTGGGGTCTTCAACTCCTAAATTTTTTTCATGTGCATCACTAAGAATAATGTTTCTTTTTTGTCAGTAAGAGCTTTGGAAGTGGTGGATCGCAGCTAACATACTATAGTCGGGAATGATGGTGTGAATCTGGCAGTTCCCGGAGGGGGAGTAGCCTATGAATAAACAAATGGAGACACGACTAGGACGGGGGGGGGCACCCTTTACGGATTCACACCTAACCGTTTGGGCACCTGGGATGTCGAGGGCTTACCTGGCGACGAATCTCTGACAGGTGGCAGAGGACTTTCAGATGAGGTAGAAGGAATTCTAGCGGAAACAACTGGTCTACCAGTAATAGAGACCAAATTTTGGTCAGAAGTTAAACCCGACAGATGGTAATAGTGCACGCCTTGATTTAATAGCGTTATATCTTGAAGAGAGCGTTTCATAGAAATTAAACCATAAATTTCTCCGCAATATATAAACTATTTAGCAATAAAACAAATGAAATATAAATAGAAAAAAAAATGAAAAAGCTATATAAATGTGAACAGGATTTTTTGGAAAGGCATATATTTCATAGAAAAGGGTAGTCCTCGCGGTTAACTCAAAGGTTCGGCTTCCCTATAAAAGGTGGTCTGGTCATGACGGCGCAGAAGACAGCGTGTTTTTAGGCTGTACCCTCATCCACGGGGAAGAAGTGTGAGTGGGCTGAAAACCTTTGTGGGAAGAGGCACTGGATGACACAAGGGGTTGTGATAGGAAAAATGGGAGGACAACCTCTTTCAGAGAGGGAAAGTACGTACAAAATATATAAAGGGACTGGTTGGTGGGAATTGAAAAAAAAAATAATAAAAAATAGAAGCTGGTGATAATTTCGGAAAAATGAGGAAGTAGAAAGAAGACTAAAAAGATATTCATATGTGACAAATGCACAAAAACTAGTGCTGGGGTGGGGGGTGGATGTGAGAATGTTCAAGCGAAACAATCTTTCTTTAACCAGGGTTTGTGCGAGCAGAGCTCAGGAGTCGCGGAGTCGCGGAGTCGGAGTCGCGGAGTCGGGGAGTCGGTAATTTTGAAGAGAGTGAAGTCTGAGTAATAATAATAATTATTATTATTATTATTATTATTATTATTATATTATTCATCATTATTATGATTATGTTCTTTTCTCTTTTCTCCTCATTTCTCCTCTCTCTTATTATTATATTATTATTATTATTATTATTATACTATTATCTATTATTATTATTATTATTATTATTATTTATTATTATTTATTATTATATTAATATAATTATTATATATTCTGGTTATCATTTTTTTACTCACTATCATTTTTTAAATTACACTAATCACCATCCATTTCAGTCATAATTAACCACCGTACCTTTGGTTGTTGTTTACCCCTAGTATAATCTTACCCTCAACCATGTGTTAATTTTTGTTAACCAAATATTATTTCTTAAAATAGCTACGACTTATAGTTATAGCTATTACAATGATTATTATAATTATTCCTATTAGTAGTTGTCTAAACAATACTGTTAATTTATTTTCATTATCAATTATTATTATTTTATTACCTATTATTTATTATTATTAATTATTATTATTATTATTATTATATTTATATTATTATTTATTATTATTATTATTTATGTATTATTATTATTATTATTATTATTTATTATTACTAATTATTATATATTATGTATTTATTATTATTCTATTATTCATTATATTTATTATATTCATTGATTATTATTATATTATTATTATTATTATTATTATTATTATTATATTATTATTATTATTATTATTATTATTACTATTATTTATTATCTATTATTCATTATATTATTATATATTATTATTATATTATTATTTATTATTATTATTATTATTATTATCATTATATTATTATTATTATTTACCATTATTTTTATTTATTATTATTATTATTATTATTCATTTATTATATATTATTGATTATTATTATTATTAATTATTAGTTTTGCCATAGATAATTAGTCATATTATTATTATTAATATTATTATTATTCTGGTATAATTATTATAATTATAATTAAAATCTATATTATAATCTATAATTTATAATTATAATTATAATATAAAATTATAATACTTATTATTATTATAATTTATAATATATAATTATTATTATTATATTATTATTATTATTATTATTATTTATTATTATTATTATTATTATTATATTATTATTATTATTATTATTATTATTATTATTATTATTATTATTATTATTATTATTATTATTATTATTATTATTATTATTATTTGCATTATTTTATTTGTAAAACTGGTCCCCAATCATAATCTCTAAATATAGATCAAAAACAGCATATTTCCTAATTGTATTAGAATTGCGTTTTGGGATTACGCTAAGCTCAAATCCTGCTTTGTACGCCAATCCTTAAATTTCAAACTTACTTGTATTATTTTGGGGCTCAAAGGACACTACATTCCCTTGAGCCCCAACATAATACAAGTAATTAGTAGTAAATATGCAATTAGTAGCCCCCTTTCAGAAAATGTACTGTATTAAATTTGTACTATTAGTCTATTACATGTTAAAACTAATAATTAATGTATATTGTTCATTTACTGAATAAATTGTTCTGATTCTGATTATTATTATTATTATTATCATTATTTTTATTATTTATATTATTATTATAATTATTATTATTATTATTTATTATTATTATTATTCTATTATTATTATTATTTATTATTATTTCCATTATTATTATTATTATTATTATTATTATTATTATTATTATTATTATTATTATTATTATTATTATTATTATTATTATTATTATTATTATTATTATTATTATTATTTGTATAGTAAGTTTTAATATAAATATCGAACGTTTCCATTTAAAAATTGAAAATCAGATATGTAAGATTTTAATTTAATAGATTTTATTTGCTTCATTTCTTTAAACTTTATATTAAACAAGTTATCCATTTTAAATCTTTTCTATGAATAATCATTATTATTAAAGAACTATAAATATTGGTCACTTTTATAAAATTATTATATTAAATTTCGTTAATAATCCCATCTGTGGTTAATTGTTAATTGTTATATCTTAAATTTTCAAACAAAGACGTACTGGTTATGTGCTTATATTCTGGCACTTATGATCTCGGGACTATCAATTTTTTTGTGTCATGGCTTCGAAACTTGGCACTCTACAATTCCTGGTTGTCCATTTACCTCTTGACTCCTATCTAATCTTAAACATTTTACAATCTGAATTAATCTAATTCCTTCTTTTCCTCCTTTATCTAAATTCACTATTTTGAGTGATGTATTATTTTCACCATTGTTATGTTGTAGTATTCTTAAAAGGCTAATGAACTAGCCAATACCATTTTCCTATTCTTTAAGAAAAAGTTGAATCGTTAGAGAAAGATCCTTTCTCATATCTACGATTGTTTTGATGATTTAATACACTCAGCAAACTAAATTAAAAAAAAAAAAATCTACTCTACAAATGTGATTGTATCCATGTATTGTTAACCATCTCTGGCTCACTTTGAACATCTTATGTTTAGTTTTTTTATCAAGTACTTGTTCCTTTGAGGGATTTTTATATGCTTTCAACTAAATTAAATTAATTTTATTTTTAAACAAATAATATTCGAATATTTTTATTTAAAAATATGTTAATCTCTTCTACATGTATTTAGCGGAGTCTTTTCAAAACTGCAATATATATATATATATATATATATATATATATATATATATATTTATATATATATATATATATAGTACTTATATTATATATATATATATATATAATACTATATCTATTACCTATATATATATATATATTATATATACTATATAATATATATATATATATATATATAATATATATATAATTTATATATATATATATATATATATATAATATATTATATATATATATATATATATTTAATATTATATATAGTATATATATATATATTATAATTATATATATAGTAATATATATACAGAAACTCATTATACTATAGTATATATATACATATATTATATATATATAGTATTATATATTATATTATATATATATAAGTAGTAATGGAACAGTTTGACTGGTGCCAGCGATTTCTCAAAAAGTAAAAGAGATATCGGTCTGAAACTTGGTATATGTTCTATGTAAATGTGTTAAAGCTCATACCGACGAGTGTTTCAAGTCCTCTAGGATGTATACTAGGTGGTACCTCCCCCGAGAGGGAAAGCAAAATATGTCGCTTACGCCCTTGTTGCTGCTTCCGAGCGATCGAAGATTAGGCCTAAAGGTTCCTATTCGAGCGTGATGACGTAATCTCGTCGTAGACGAGATTAAGTTTTACCCCTTGCGTCCCCCCGGATAGGGCAGGGGATCGCTGCCCCCTAAAAATTAAATTGATCGTAGAAGGCTGAAATTTGGATCCGATTCGGGAATCGATTCTGAGTCGAAAACGATTTCTGTAAGAATCGTTTTTTAACGCACCCGGGGGGAACCCCCCCTTTTTTTTTTCTTATTTTTTTTTCCCCTTATAAGTGTGGCTTCAGCCATATAGCTCTCCGATATACATATCTATAGAGGTTAGAGTTATCGTATCGGGCTAAAATTTGGAGGTGGGTTAGATGGTGAAGTAATCTAGTCGTAGACGAGATTACGTTCCCTCTGCAGCTCCTCCCCCCCTAAAAATTTCAAATGATCGTAGAAGACTGAAAAATTTGTGAGACTGTGGTAGAGTCGGTGCCCGGAGTTGAGTCGGAGACGGAGTTGCGAGTCGGATTCGGCTTACGGATTCCAGAGGTCCCCCGGAGGGGGGGGGCCCGCTCATGAAAAAAGAAGAAGAAACTGCAAAGGAAATGAGAGAAGAGAGAAGAGAGAAGAAGAAAGGAAGAAGGAGGAAGGAAGTAGAAGAATGAGGAAGGAGGAGTCTGAGAAGAATTCAGAGTCAGAGTCTGATGAGTTGGCTCCGGGACCGGTGCTGGAGCCGGTGCGTGCTGTGTAGTTTTAATAAACAAATTCGTATACAATATTTGTATCCTTATTTATGTTATCGAGTCTGTAGATTTCGAAAAATGATGGTTTCAGAACCATCAAAAAAAAATTAAATAAAAAAATAAGTAAAAATTTCTTATTTCTTTTTTGTTTTTAACGTAAAAAATTTATATTTTTACATACCCTAAAGCAGTAAATCAGTAAATCGTAAATCAAAACAGCCCTTCCCTCACGGCTTCTTGATCTATTAGATCTATGATTATAGTCATAATTTTTTTACTAAAAATTGTTATGTTATTGCATACCCTAAAGCAGTAAATCAGTAAATCAAAACAGCCCTCCTCAGCCCGTGTGATGTGATCTTATGAATCTTATTTCTTCAAGTCATATTTCTTTTACTAAAAACATTGGTCACGTTTTACATACCCTAAAAGCAGTAAATCAGTAAATTCAAACTGCCCTCCTCAGCTCTCTTCCATGATCTATTTGATCTATTGATCTATTTTGATCTTATTGATTCCAAGTCATATTTTTACTAAAATGTCACGTTTTACATACCCCCTAAAGCAGTAAATCAAGCCCAAACCAGTAAATCAAATTGTCCCTCCATACCCCCTTTGTGCATCTATTGATCTATTGATCTATTGATCTAATTGATATCTATTAATCTATTGATTCACGATTCATATTTTTTTAGTAAAATTTCATTGTTCTACCTACCCTAAATCCAGTTAATCAAACCCACCCATTCTACACTCCTGTCAACCATAGATCTATTATCTATTGAATCTATGATCTATTACTATTGATCTATTGACTATTGATCTATGGATATATTGATATATTGATTAGGTCATATGTTTTACTAAAAAATTATCATGTTTTTTTAACCATACCCTAAGATCAGTAAATCAAACCAGTTCATACCAAAACTGCCCCCCCTCATCCATGATCTATTGATTTATTGGAATCTATTGATCTATTGATCTACTTATCTATTTGATTCAAGTCACATTCGAGTATCATTTTGGAATAAACAAACTTAAAAAAAATTTACCATATACACTGATCAACGAATATATGCTAACCGTTAACAAAGTTTTTCACATTAAATTCGTAATATATATCATTTCCTGAACTATGAATATAATACACAACACAAACCTGACACGCCTTAAACATGAACAAACTGTTAACGTTAACAAAGTTCCACAATTAACAACAGTAAAGTAACTACCATAGCATACAAAGACGTAACCAATTCACACTTTTGTCAAGCATATCTCTACATAACAATGTTAATTATATTGACATTGTAATATTTAACTTTAAAATTTATCACAACATTGGCTTATTATCATACTGATGCATACGAATATACTCTAACGTAATTAAGTTTCCACATCTATAAAGCTAACATGCCGTAACATGAACTAAGAAAATAATGTACCACAAAGACCAAACCTAACACACCTTAACACGAATAAACTGTTAACATTAACAAAGTTCCACACGTTAACCCAGTAAAGTAACTAACATTGCATGGCAAAACTTAACCTATTCATACTTTTTAAGCATATCTCTAACATATTTAACGTTAATTCTTACCACTGACACAGAAACATTTAGCAAAAATGTATCATTAACTTGTCCGATTATCATACAGACAACCGAATATATTGCTAACGTCAACAAAGTTTTCTACGATTATGCATTAGTAATATTTAACAAAAATTTTATCAGAACATTGGCTAATTATCATAATTCCCAACAAATAATTTCAAACATAAAGTTTTATCCAAAAACATAACATAAAAATAAAAGGTTTTATCCAAACATTACATAAAAATAAGATTTTTTGCATGAGAAATATCATAGTAAAGTGTATAGTTTACCGAATTTGAAGCAGTAAATATGTTAATCTGTAAATCAAACCACCCGTCCCCTCCCCAGCCCCTCCCTATCCACCCGTGTATGACCTTTGAACTATTGGATCTAATTGATTCAGGTCACATATCGAGTATCATTTCGGATAAAGCATAGTATCTCACAAAAATTTGTTGAAATGCTAACCACGAATAATTATATGCTAACGTAACATTGTTTTTCACATATTAATAAGCTAACATAGCATTACGCAGAACTAAGAAGTTATAATGATGAAGCAGATGGACAAACCTACAAACATCTTACGCACGAATAAACTACTAACATTAACAAAGTTCCATACTAAACAACAGTAAAGTACCTAGCCCAACGTACAAAGCGTAACCTATTCCCACTTTTTCAAGCATTATCTCTAACATATCAATGTTAATTTTACATTAAACAAGATAATGATAAGATTCGAGTATCATTTTGGATAAACACAGCACAAAAAATGAGTTCTTTATATTTTAACCATATGAATAAATGCTAACAATAACAAAGTTTTCACATTTAATAAAAGCTAACATAGTATCATGTGATTTAAGAAAATAGTGAATTGAAAAAAGCCCCTCTAACGCAAAGTAGCGTGAAACTGTTCAAATGTAACAAATGCAATTATGCATCATATAGTAACTAAAGTTGCATACGTAAAGCGTAACCTATTCGTAATTGCCCAAGCATATCTCATCTAACATATTAAAGTTAATATTACATAGACAGTAATATTTAAACAAACATTTATCATAACCTGTTTAATTATCATACAGATCATCGAATAGCTGTAAACATAAACAAAGTTTTATCCAAACATAAACAAAAAAAATAAGTTCTTTAACAATAAAATATCACAAAGTAAATTTGTAATAGTTTACTGATTTTAAAGCAGTAAATCAGTAAATCAGTAAAATCGAAATCGTTCCATCAACCCCTCACCACCCTCCCACCATGACCTTTTGATCTTTGATCTATTGATTTCATTGTCATATTTTGAGTATCATTTTGGCTAAACATAACACAAAAATAAGTTCTTTAATACTAACCATCGACATATATGCTAACGTAAAAAAGTTTTTACATTAATAAAGCTAACATTAAACATAACCTGAACAAGAATACCAAAAATTCATAAACCTAACACACCATTACGTACGAATAAAACTACTAAACATTAACAAAAACTTCAGCACTTAACAAACAGTAACAGCAATACATACGACTTCTACAAGAACGTAAACTTATTCACACTTTTTTTAAGCATATCTCTAACACATGAATGTTAATTTTACATAACATCGTAATATTTACAAAAATTTTAGCATTACTTCTGGTCTAATCATCATACTTACATGCGAATTATAATGCTGAACGTACCAAATTTTTACATCAACTTTCGTAATATTTAACATTAAAATTCATTCAATTAACCTCGTTCTAAATATCATAATCCAAAACGAATAATTTCAAACATAGCAAAGTGTTAACCAAACATTAACATAAAAAAAGAAAAAAAATAGCAAAATTTATCCTGATATAACAATAAAAAATAAGCTTCTTTGAATAAGAAATATCATAGAAAAGTGTAATAAGTTTACTGATTTTAAAGCAGTTAATCAGTAAATCCAAACCACCCATCCCTTGCAGTCCCCTACCCACCCATCCGCCTATGATCTATTTTGAACTATTGATTCAAGTCATATTTTTTGTATAGAGTATCATTTTGGATAAAACATAACATAAAAATAAGTTCTTTGTATACTGACCTACGAATATATGCTTACGAAAACAAAGTTTTAGGCATCAATAAATAGCTAACAACATCATAACCAAACTAAGAATTATAATATGTACAATGCAAACACCTAACATACCTCGCGTATGAATAATCCGCCTACATCCTGAAAATTTCCGTACTATCAAAGGGTAAAGTAGCTAAACAGGTCATACACAATACTCGATATGTTTCCCCTTTTCTCGCATATCAGCAACAGGTAAAGATGTATTATCTAACAAATCCCTTAACAAAGTGACCCATCTATCAAAGATACCAGATACCAGCATTTCGAACTATGAATTGACACCTACTTTCATTCAAAGTTCCACTCGTCTCGGAGTACTAAACATTCCATGTTGAAACTATGACATAACCCCGTAGACATACACCGCAAGAGCGTGAACCACTATTTAGCAAATTCTTGGGCAAAACCTAACATTACTCAACAAAAAAACTTAACCTAGACTCACGTTTTTAACACATAATCTAATTTAACACAGTAATTTCTTACAAAACTCATCATTTCCTAAACAAATCAGTGTTAGTTTCACATCTGTCCCATAGTAATATTTAACCATTAACATACCTAACTTACGAATAAACAGTTTCATTAACCAATAGTATCTATAGCAACACATCACCTCCCGAGAGAAAACCCAATGGGATGCGCCCCTTGAAAGGGTGTGAATCCTGAGAGAGGGGGATCACCCCGAAGGGGTGTAAGCGGGTTTTGGGTCTCAGCCCAAAGGGCTGAGGCCTTACCCCTCCTTCGGAGGGGTAATGCCCACTTACACCCCTTCGGGGTGATCACCCTCTCAGGATTCACACCCTATCAAGGGGCGCATCCCCCTGTTTAAGGATACCAACATTGTTGTTATATGAATGTTTATTAACTCAGCACCGCACCGGCTCCAGCACCGGTCCCGGTACTGACTCCAACACCTCTGACTCTGAATCCTTCTCAGACTCCTCCTTCCTCATTCTTCTTCCTTCCTCCTTCTTCCTTTCTTCTTCTTCCTTTCTTCTTCTCTTCTTTCTCTGTTTTGCATTCCATGAATTTCTTCTTCTTTTTTTCATGAGGGGGCCCCCCCTCCGAGGGCCTCTGGAATCCAAAGCCGAATCCGACTCCAACTCCGTCTCCGACTCCAATTCCGGCTCCTCTACCCAGTCTCCAAATTTCAGTCTTTTACGATCATTTTAATTTTTAGGGGGGGAGCGCAGAGGGACGTAATCTCGTCTCCGACTAGATTACGTCACCATCTAACCCCCCTCCAAATTTTAGCCCGATAC
>JABUQX010035221.1:0-7500 GCA_015478945.1 Trachelipus rathkii
TTTCCATCATATGACATGTACTATTCCAGCGAGTTTGAACGTCTTTGATACAACAGAAAGATGGAATATCAAGCCGTTTTGATACCTTCACTATTTTCATTTTAGATTCATTTAGTATGTTTTTTTATATAATATCTTTAATCAAATCTCGAAATGAAATATCCGCGGGCAACATCCGCAGGGCAAAGCGCGGATGCTGATGTGGTCTTTCAATACTGTCGGATATATATATATATATTATACTATTATATATTATATATATATATATATATATATATATATATATATATATATATTATATATATATATATAATTATAATATATATATAATATATATATATCATGGTGGTCCAGAATGAATCGGCTCCACTCATATGCGGGTACATAATGGAATATTAGCATAATACTCTATACATGGCTGCTTGTTACGCTTCGTTATGGAGTTATTAGCTTATGAACCAAACAAGAAGTGGGAATATTCTGCAACAGGATTTCCCATAAACAACACGATTGCATATCTTTATTCAGGACATTATAATACAACAGATACAGGTTTATAATAGGTGTTCAAAGTCGCCCCACCCCACCCTGATGCATGCATCTGTAACTCGTAAACGGGCATTCATTCTGCTTTGTCTGCACCTGCGTGCCTGATTCTTTTCCTGCAGTTCCCGAACGTCATTGACTGTGTTTGGCGTATACTACACCTTTGATTGCGCCTAGGTAATGACGTTCGGTAACAGCAGGGAAAGAATAAGGCACAGCGTGTGCATGGAGGACTAATCCTTGAGTGCGGCTATAGGGTTCTGCATTGGGATATGTTCTTACCTGTTTGACGTATAGTAGTGAAAACTTTGGTGTGGAATAAGAAATATAGATTTAAGGTGGACAATCTGGTTTAGGTATGATAATCTAGGGCATGTTAGGTTTTGAGCAATAATTGATAAAATAGTAAATGAAATGTGCTAAATGAGTTTGTTAGAGTGAATGAAAGTCAAATTTGAGAATAAAGCGAGTGGTTATTAAGATTGGTTTGGCCACATGGAAAGGATGGATGATAGACGGGTTGGTTAAGGGATGTATAGTGGTGAGTGAACTGGAGGTAATTGTATGAAAGTTTAGAAAATTTAAATTTTGAGTTTTTCATTACTACTAGTATTTCCTTATTTCTGTCCATCACTTTACATTAGATAGATTTGGAATGAAGGAAGGGATGGTAATTAAAATAAGTTGAAAGTCATTCAAGATTTTTATTTGGAGAATCTATTGAGAGAGAACATTGTGTGTAAGATGATGATAAAAAAATGAGGTTGCGTATTGAACGGAAAATGTATGGGATGTGGTTCACTGAGATTAAGAAAATTATTAAGATTAAGATTATATTGTGATTTTAAGGGAAGGTTTTGGATTTTGCAACTTTAAGTTTTATTGTTCAGCGCCGGATCATAATACTCAAAAACTTTTCAGCATGAGGCAAAACAGGCACCAAAAATCCGGGACATGCATGAGCATTCTTAGGGCATAAATAAGTGGTAGCGGGACCCCAACCCAGCTACCACTGCCCTTTTAGTCGCCTCTTATGACACGCAGAACATACGTTATGGAAATTCTTCCTACCTTAATCTCAGGGATATTTTTTGGGTATACCAAAAAGAATTTTTTTATTTTCGTTAAATTTTCCCTCTGCCAAAGGCTAAAGAGGTCGATGTGTAAAAAGAAAATAATTCGAAATAAAAGAGGGTGTTTACGCCTACTCTACATTTATACATTTGAAACATCTTCAACTTAGATGCGGATCAAACAGAAAGAAATTTATACCAGCATTTTTCATTTATGATAACAATCTATTTTAGTTGTTTTGTAAATTGGATGTGTTGGGTGACAGATATTAGGAAATAGTATAGTTTAAGTTTTCTGGGATCAATGTTCGTGTTTAGCTAATATAGCCTGCTCTTTGTGAGATGCAAATTTATTGTTTGTTTTCGATTATGAAGTGATTATTTCTGATTTTGACGTCATGTTAGTTTAATGACGTTATTACCCTTTCTATAATCTGGTTTCAAAAAAACGTATAAATAGACTTATAATTCTCAAATTATGAGCTAATGTTGTTCGCAATTGACTCTACTAATATTTAAATTTTCTGAACAGAGTAAAATAGTCAACAGGGTGGTTCCAAATTTTTTTTTTTTTCAAAATCTTTAAAACTTAATTATGTTACATACAAAACTCTTGTTATTATTTGTTTTTTAAAATTCTGTTCAGTTCTATTAAAGTTTTTGATATTTTGTATTTTAATTTTCAGTTAAAGTTGTAGCATGAAGGCGCCTTATCAAAGGAAAAACTTATTAGAGTCGAGCTGCTTTCTCGCTCAGAAAATGTTGATACGAACCACCACCAATGTAATATGTGGTCTGCTTCTCTTTACTTAAGAAAAATATTAAAATACCAATGATGGATTGCAAAAATCTTGTTTGGAGAGGGAAATTGCTGTGTTGCGATACTGAAGGTAACAGTGCTGATAAAGCCATTACACACATGCCTTATTGTGAAAAGTTTTGTTAAGAAAATATAATTTAATTGTTCACATTCGAAAACCACAACTGGTGGAAAAAAGCCATTTAAAGTGTTCAATATTGTGATAAAGTTTAATCGTAAGCTGTTCTTAGAAAGACACATTCGAATCCACTCGGTGAAAAGCCATTTAAGTGTTCTGACTGTGAATAAAAGTTTTTAAATAATGAAAGTAATTTAATGAGTTCACCTCGAACCACGGGTTAAAAACCATTTAAGTGTTCTTACTGTGATGAAAGTTTTAATCAGAAAATTAGTTTAGAATCCCACATTCGACGCCACACTGGTGAAAGTTAAGTGTTTCTTACTGTGATAAAGTTTTAATTCGTAAATAATATTTTAGAAAGCCACATACTAACCCACACAGGTGAAAAACCATTTAAGTGTTCTTACTGTGTAATAAAAAATTTAATAATAAAGTAATTTAAAGTTCACTCTACACACACAGGTGAAAAAACATTTAAGTGTTCTTACTGTGATAAACTGTTTTTAATCATAAATAATAATACCGATTCACCTTCGAACCCAACGACGGGTTGAGGCCAAACAACTTTAAGTGTTCTAACTGTGCTAAAGATTAATAAACAAAGTAATTTAAGGAGTTGCACCTCGAACCCCACACGGGTGAAAAACCATTTAACGTGTTCTTAGCTAGTGATGAAAAGTTTTAATCAGAAAATTAGTTTAGATTCCCACATTCGAACCCACACGGGTGAAGAGTTTAAGTGTTCTTACTGTGATAAAAGGTTTAATCGTAAAAATAATTTAGAAAGCCACATTCGAACCCACACAGGTGAAAAACCATTTAAGTGTTCTTACTGTGATAAAAGTTTTAATCGTAAGCATCATTTAGAAACCCACATTCGAACCCACACGGGTGAAAAACCATTTAAGTGTTCTTACTGTGATAAAAGTTTTAATGTAAAAATAATTTAGAAAGACACATTCGAACCCACACGGGTGAAAAATTATTTAAAGTGCTCTTACTGGTGATTAAAATTGTTATCAGAGAAAGTAATTTAATAGCTCACCTCGACCCTCACAGTGAAAGCTTCAACTTCACAGAAAACATAAAAACATTTGAATCTTTATTAAAGATTAGTGTTAAAAATGAACATTGATTGTTACGACAGTCCTGAAATTATTTTTAAAATATGAATTATTATAAATTTACTGTATTTAGAATTAAGTAATACTTTATATTAGTAGTCTGGTAGACAGTAGGTGGCAGTAGTAATACTTTATATTAGTAGTCTGGTAGATAGTAGGTGGCAGTAGTAGGCTTAGGAGACTGAAGCTTTAGTCTAGATATTTAAATGAAGGCCTAGATGTGTTAAATGGATGCGTTTATTGTATTAAGAGGTTTTGTTTTTCTTATGTTTATGACGCAGGAAAATTATTTATTTTTACTCGTTTTAAATTTTATTATTTATACGGTATATTTTTTTCGACATTTTTGCATTTTGACTCATTTAAATATTTATTTATTTATTTATTTTATCTTCCTTTATTTTCCCAATTATTGTCGCCCTTAAGAATGGGAGTAATATTTATTATTCTTATAATTAATTAAGTAATTAAGATTTAGTTATGTATATTTTTCATGCAATTTATTAAATTTATATTTTTTATACCTTACTTGGTTTATATATACGAGGACTTAAACAGAGTAATAAATGATTTGTACCGTTTTAGAGTTTGATTCTTCCTAATGATAAAGCTATCCACAGCAACTTAATTTGGTTTTATTTTTTCTTGTTTATTATTGAAGTGGACCCTAAGAAACAGCCCTGTGTTGTTTGTTAGTTTTTTTTTTTTGTGTTTTTTTTTGTAGAAAAAGATCAACAATAGATTTTTTTGTAATTATTTCAGTATTAGCTTACAATAAATTATAAATAGGTAATAAAATCTTCAAATAAACATATATTTTGTAAATATACATTGTCCAATTTCCTCTGCTGAATAAATGTTCATTGTCTCATTGTGAAACTTGTAAAAGGTAAATGGATTGCTATTGCGTCGTTTACATACGTTTATTGATAATAATGACATAACAGGACTATCGGTAAAGTAAATAATTATTTTATTAAAACAATAGAATACCAAAATTCTGGGGTTCTACGAAGTTAGTAAGTTAGCTCCCAATAGTTCTGTAGCTGTAACCTAGAAACTAGGCAGGGTTGCACTGGATACCTCCCTGATCACTGCCCCTACCCACCAAGGCTTGTTTTTTTATGGTAAGCAACAAAAGGAAAATGAGGAGATTTGGAAATAAAAATAAATGTGGTAGGTTAAGTATCTATATTATAAACAGAATAGTAAGTCACTATAGAAAGTTCAGAGACAGTTTTTTTATTACGAGACACACCACAGTCACAGCACATATATATATATATAGTATATATAGTATTATTATATATATATATATTATATATATATATATATATATTTATATATATATATATATAATATTATATATATATATATGATATTAATATATAATATATATATCATTATATATATATATATATATAGTATATAATATATATATATATATATATATATATATATTATATATATATATATATAAATAATTATATATATATATATATATTATATACGTATATATATATATATATATATATATATATATATATATATATATATATATATATATATATTATATATTATATAAATATATATATTATATATATATATATATATATATATATATATATATATATATATATATATATATATATCCCTGCCAAGGGGGTACTGATTCTTATTATGCGTGTTATGCTCGATTGTGGGTCTGTTTAATAAGAAATTGTTTACAATCTAGAGCATGGCATAGTATAAGAACCAGTGCTAGCGGACTATTGCATCCCTCCAGCATAGCAGTAGTATGTGGCATTTGTTGTGCAAATTGTTGCATTACATTTGCACATACGTAATCTATCAAACCTTATTTTTTCCCTCATTTTCATAAAATTTTCCATCTTTCAATCCACCCTTCAGCAGCCTGGGCTATCCGTGCCTCTTCCCTGCATCAGGTTTTCAGTTCACCCCTCACTTCCTCACCGTGATGAGGGTACCGTTGAAAACCGGTTCATTTAAGCTCCACCTCTGTAATGAGGGGGCCGATAAATATTCGCTTGAAGCACTGATAGGTAATGGAAACCTTGGCCCGTTTTCATGCCACCACATGAAAGTATCCTGTTTTCGTAGAGCCTCATCTCTTTCACAGACTGCAAATTTGAATTATCTTTGCTCCTTGGATGCCTGTTTCTCAGTTTTTTTCGATGAGGTTTCTTGGTGTATTTCTGTTGAGGGTGATGAGATGTCAATGCATTTTGGCCTATGAAACAAAATATCCAAAGTCTCACATATCCAATCTTTCATTCTTCAGTTAGGTTTTTTGCTGAGCAAGCCACCGATCATCACTACATACTGGTTGCCAGGTTGCTGATTAAGGGCGCGCTTCAACTTCTGTATCTTTTTTTTGTCACGCGAGTAAGCTCCTCGGCTCATGCCATTTTAAATGCATTCTAGAAGGTGGTTACCGTAAGAGATGCCATTCTTTGTGGGTTTCAGCTAGCCTATTAGGATTTCCTTATTAGAACCTTTTATATATCGAAACTAAGTTTATTACACAATGTTATTTCTTGTTTTCTTCGAATTATTTTATTTTTTTAATAGTTTTTTTATGCAGATTCCGATATCTTATTTTTTCTCTATCAATCAACATTTTTATTTGCGAGGAATTAAAGATAATTATTGTCATCTTCTCATTTTTCTAGAGTCATTACCCGCATCTCGCTGAGTAAAAGTCAGTTGCCATTAATGTTTTATGGGGATTTTCATGGTTAAGACTGATATTATAATATATATATATATCTATATATATATTAATATAAAATTAAAATATAATAAATATAAATATTATATAATATATATATTTTATATAATATATATATTATATGATATATATATATATATATTATATATATATATATATATTTATATATATATATTATATATATATATATATATATTATCATGGCTTGGGTTCAAGTCACATTTTTTCAGTACAAATACAAGTACTTCTAGGATTGTTCATAGTACAGTACAGAGTACATTGTATCAAATTACAAGTACATAGTATATATATATATTATATATATTATAATATATATATTATATATATATATATATATATAATATATAATATATATATATATATATATATATATCCGGTAAATAATATATATATATATATATATTAGTATATATATAATATATATAATATAATAATATATATATATCATATATATATATATATATATATATAATATATATATAATATATATATTATATAATATATATATATATATATATATATATATTTACTAATTATCATCATCATCAATCATCATCATCATCATCCCACCTTCTCTCCCAAAGACTGGAGGTAAGTGCTGTAAACATGCCCGGAAACAGAAAATAGAAGAATGATATATAAACAAGTAGAAAGAAAGCCCAATCCTCCGCCCCCTTTATTCCAATTAGGGAGAACTCTCCAGTCAGAAAAAATTCCACCCTAGAGCTCACTGGACTGCGGATGGACCCTCACTATGACATCTCTTCAATGTGGGTTCATTCCTTGGCCCAGGTGGGCTACAACCATATCTCCTCACAAAACCCCGCCATTCCTCCTATTATGCACCTTTTTTTCTCGCCTCTGCCAAAGCTCCATTTCTCTCCTCTAGCATTTCCTTTTCTTGAAACTCAATCCACCTTTTTCTTCGGTCTCCCATCCGTCAAGATTCCCACGACACTCCCACTATACAACTGCTTAACCAACCGACGACTATCATCCATCCTTTCCACTACCAATCCATCTCAACGTACTTTTTCATTTAT
>JABUQX010035221.1:12500-31501 GCA_015478945.1 Trachelipus rathkii
TGAAGAAAACATGGTGAAAGATTTCACCAGGAAATATTCAGACAATGGAAATGCGATACCAGCGGACGTTGAAGATGTGCTTTGATGGTGATTATGGTGGTTGATAAAGAGGAGCCAATGATTCACAAGAAAAAACACGATGAACAAAGCACTTTTAGATGCTCCTTGATGACTGTTTTTGTAAGCAAAGTAAGCATGTTTTTGGCATATAAAGCAAATTGACTCATATTTTTGGGGATATTAGTAATGCATCTTATCAAGTAAAAAGTCTTTTTTTAAGTTATTGTTCGTAAATTTAAACCATCAAATAAAAAATTGTAATAAGTACCTACAGTGTAATAACAAACCTTAAAAACGCCAAAACATAAATATTGCAATAACTCTCGAAGTATCGATGATAGAAAAAAATGAGGTCATTTCTGTGTTCAGCGTCAAAAAATATAACAGGATTCAATATAAAAAAATAAAAATGAACATTTTTTGTGTTATATAGTGTTATTGAATTTGAAAGTTTCTCATAATTCTTCACCCTAAAAGTAAGAAGTATTGGCCAAGTATCGGCCATATTAACCAATACCGATACCCCCCAAAAAGGCCGATACATAGTATATAGTATATAGTATATAATATATATATATATATATATATATATATATATATATATATATATATAATATATATATATATATATATATATATATATATATATAATATATATATATACTATATATATTATATATATATATATTACAGTATATATATATATATATAGTATATATTATATATATATATATATATAATATATATATATATATTATAATATAATTATATAATATATATATATATGATATATATGTTACTCAGGGACTAACTGGAAGTTTCAGAAGGCTGGTTAGTAACAACACTCGTTTTCGGTTGTCACAATCTATATTGAAACATAAACCATAATTAATAGTATTGTAAACATTACCAATAATTAATGAATAATAATTAATAATGAATAATAATAATAATAATAATAATAATAATAATGAGTTAAGTATGAAATATAAAAGTACCGCTTAAATAGTGCGTTCTCTATTTATGATTAAGATCTCTATTTAGGGTAGACAATTATATTTAATTAATAAAAATTTGCGCATAGCTTCGCTGTATACGTGAATAAAATATTAAAAAGTAATTTAAATTCTAAATAATGTAAGGCACAATAAAGGTAAATTTTCACTAAATGTTTTTCACTAAATATTATAACAAAGAATTATTTTCGATAAGGAATAGCACAAAAATTAGGCCTTAGAAAATAAGGCGAAATTACTCACCTTGTACCATTCGAGGCAAAGGTTACACAGAGGACTGATGGAGCATTAAACGTTTGTAATAAAATCACTGATGCTCACAAGATCAATATTCATAAGATTTGGCGAATTGTTTGTAATGAAAACAGGTTATTTTGGACGATATAAAGGAGCGGTTCCAGAAAGCTTGTTCAAGGCGAAGATGGCGGAATCGATTGACCAATAGCAAACAAGGATGTGGTCACGTGAGAAGTAGGACGATAATACTAAAAAGGAAGAAAGAAGAAGGTAATATAGCTCCCCTACGAACAGAGGAGCGTCGTGAGTGATTAAGGTGAAAAGCGAACCACTGGACGTAATGCTCGTCCATAACGCGATGTGGAACGTGGTGGACAAGACGGTAAGGTTGCAGTCGGAATCGGTTCTGGATTCGGAGGAGGAATCTGTATTGGAACAGGAGGCAGAGGTGTCTGCATCGGAACAGGAGGCGGAGATGTCGTAGCGCGGGGCGCTGAAGTAGCTGGCGAAGGAGTGACAATAACTGAGGGAGTTGGCAAAGGGTCAGGTTCGGTTGGAGAACAAGTTGATGTAAAAGGCAGAATGGGCATAAAGTCGATATTATCTTGCGAAGTAGAGGTAGATGGTGCGGGTGCCGAAGGTGGAGGAGGAGTGGTGGAAGAAGCGGGATCATGTTCGAAATAAGCCGGTTTGATCCTATCCACTGATATGTTTTCGCTTTTGCTCCCCTTCTGTAAGGTGAAGAACTTTCGATAGCGCTTCAAGACGAGGAAAGGGCCGTCATAGCGGGCTTGCAAGGGGCTACGGTGTGAATCATGCCGAATTAATACATGAGAGCAAGTCTCCAAATCCGCAGGCATGTAGGTTGGACGGGGAGGGTGGCGTGGCAAAGACGGCTTCCACGCCTCAGTACATTGACGAAGGCGAGCCAGGAAGGTGTGCTGGTTCGTAGTTTTTGGAGAGGGAAGTATAAACTCACCAGGTATTCGGATGGTGGAGCCATAGACGAGCTCAGCAGAGGAGCATTTAAGGTCTTCTTTGTACGAAGTTCTGATACCGAGTAGGACAAGAGGAAGAGTTTCGGACCAATTGTCCGGTGTTCCATGGGCCATAAGAGAAGCTTTTAGCTGCCGGTGGAACCTCTCTATGAGCCCTTGAGCTTGCGGATGGTAGCTGCAAGAGCGAAGGCGCTTAGAGCCGATTAAAGTCATAAGGTCCTTCCAGAGGTGAGACTCAAACTGCCTACCCTGGTCTGTGGACACAGTCGACGGAGTGCCAAACCTGGCTATCCAGTTGTACAAAAATGCCTGAGCAATTGTCTCGCTGGAAGTATCACGCAAGGGAATGGCTTCTACCCATCGAGTGTACCGGTCAATGCAAGTGAGAATGTGGGTGAAACCATTTGAGGATGGTAAAGGGCCGACTAAATCAATGTGCACCTGGTCAAAACGTTCACCAGGGGGAAGAAATTGCTGAAGAGGTGCGACAGTGTGCCTGTGCACTTTGGATTTTTGACAGTTGAGACACTGCGTTGTCCACTGTTTAACATCCTTTAGTAAGGACGGCCAGAACGAAATGCTTACCTATTTTAACTTGACTACCTTTTACCCCTGGGTGCGACACGTCGTGAATGGTGTGAAACACCTTTCTGCGCATGGGGGTTGGTACAACTGGACGAGGATGTGCGGAAGAGACGTCGCATAACAAAGGTGGAAAACCAAAAATTTCTACAGTTTGAATGTCGTAAGAAGAGGCAGGAGGGAAAATAATCTCTTCGAGTTGCTGCAAGCGAGCCATTTCGACGAAATCAATGTCTGGTAAAGGAGATATAGCGTTAATTCGGGATAGAGCATCGGCAGGAATGTTGTCCTTTCCTTTTATATGGCGGATATCAGTTGTGAATTGGGCAATGAATTCAAGGTGACGTGCTTCACGAGGGGACTGTTTCACTCTGTGGAAGCTGTAATGGCATGCGTGATGGGTAAATGATCAGTTACAACATGAAATTCCCGACCTTCTATGAAGTAACGGAAGTGCTTAATAGCTAAATAAATTGCGAGAAGTTCCCTTCCAAATGCGCTGTACCTTGTTTCAGGCGGCTGGAACTTTTTAGAAAAGAAAGCTAATGGACGCCATTCGTTATCAATAAATTGTTGTAGCACAGCTCCAGCTGCGAAGTCTGAAGCGTCTGTGTTGATTCTAGTCGGGGCTGTGTCGGATGGAAATATAAGTAACACGGAAGAGGCAAGGGCTTCCTTGATGGCGGTGAAGGCATTAGTTGCTTCGTCGTTCCAATCTACAGTGACAGAAGCAGCAGAACCTTTACGTGGATGCTTAAGAAGTGCGTGAAGCGGGAGGAGAATTTTAGCGGCGGACGGTATAAAACGATGGTAGAAGTTTACCATCCCTAAAAAACGACGGAGTTGACGCTGTTTAACGGGTTTCGGAAACTCACGAATGGCTGCCACACGATCTTCAAGAGGACGTATACCTTCGGCAGAGATCGTATGTCCAAGAAAGGTTAGGGATGAAACTCCGAATTCACATTTGGAAGAATTGACACATAGACCAAATTCACTTAGTCTGGTAAAAACTTGCCTGAGATGTGAAGTATGTTCTTCCGGAGAAGCACTGGCAATCAATAAGTCGTCTATGTAGGCGAATACGAAGGGTAAACCACGTAAGACTGAATCTAGAAGACGTTGAAATGATTGACTAGCATTTCGTAAACCGAATGGCGTTCGAAGAAATTCGTAAAGGCCGAAAGGAGTGATAATGGCAGTCTTATGAATGTCGTCCGGATTGACGGGAATTTGAAAAAAAGCGCTGATTAAGTCAATTTTTGAGAAGATAGTACAACCAGAGAGGTGGGATGTGAAATCCTGTAAATGAGGAACATTATAGCGGTCTGGGCGAGTGATCGCATTCAGGCAGCGATAATCGCCAGTCGGGCGATAATCCCCATTTGGTTTGAGAACCATATGTAATGGAGAGGCGTAATCGGACTTTGAGGGGCGGATGATGCCCTTCTCTAAGAGAGATTCAAATTCTAGCTTTGCCGCTTTGAGTTTATCTGGTGCAAGACGTCGTGCATGAGAGAATGGAGGTCTGCCGGAAGTTTCAATGTGATGAACAACATTATGTTTCACAGGAGGGAACTTGGAGACTGGAGAAAGAAGCTCTGGAAAATCGGTAATTAATAATGATTCAAAAACATTATTAGATGGAGAAAGATGTATGCCACTGATGGAAGCAGATGCACGAATACAAGCGGATGAGAAATGTGTCTCAAAATCAATGATGCGGTTGTGGTTCATGTCAACAAGAAGGTTGAAGTGGGACAGGAAGTCTGCACCTAATATTGGTAATGTGACGTCAGCTATCGTGAAGTCCCATATAAAATCACGACGGAACGAGAGCGTTAAATGGAGTCGTTTGGTACCATAAGTGTTAATGGTTGTGCCATTGGCGGCGCGTAAAGAGCCTGATGGTTCTGGAGCATGAGTTTTTGCGAGGATGGAACGAGGAAAAGCGGAAATGGAGCTCCCACTATCTACGAGATAAGATAGTTTGGTGGATGGATCGTAGACACAAAGTAGGTTTGACGCTTTCGATACCACCCCGAGCGAATTTATGGAGTGGTGTTTAAGTTTAAATTCCCGAATGTACAAGGCTTAAGACATGACCGAGTTTGATCTCCAAAACGTTGATGGTTCCTACAAATACCCTGTTGGTTATGTGATGGAAACTGAACTAAAGCCTGAGAATCAACAGGAGAAGAGGCGAACTGACGCGAAGGAGTAGGTGAGCGACGATATGAACGTCGTTGCATAGTAGGAGAACGAGAATTATGACCATAATTGTAAGCAGAATAAGTATTTGATGCATTGGGAGGGAGCTGGGGGTATGAAGGAGTAGGAGGTTGCGAATAAGGATGAGGAGAGGACTGAGGATACTGTTGTTGAGGATAAGGATATTGTTGTTGAGGATAAGGATATTGTTGTTGAGGATAAGGAGAGGGAGGGGGAGGAGGAGGGGAAGGAGGAGGATGGGAGGAAGGAGCAGTGTAACGCGTTTCTAAAGCTCGTAATCTGGTGGTTAAATCCATGATGGTGTTCTGCAACACCTGTAGTTGTGACATGATATAAGCATTTTCAGTGGGCGGCGGTGGGTGCCTAATGGCATTGACTGACTCATTTACATGCGATAGCGACGCTGGTGGTAAGTTATTATTACCTGTGGGATCTATGATATGCGAAACTTGTGAAGGTATGTCTGCTGTCGTAAGAGGTTTCGCTTTACAAACTCTATCTGCATAAGTAGCGAGTTCTTGCAGCGAACAATTAGGATCGACGGTAGCCAAGCGCAATTGCATCTCTGCAGGGAGTTTCTGTAGGAAGAGATGACGAACAATGTGTGTGCAATTACCTACAGGAGGGCCGTCGAGAAGATTTAACATATCAGATAATAGAACTGATGGCAATCTATCGCCAAGGGAACCACCAGTCAAAAGTTTTTTTACTTTTTCGGCATCGGTTTCTCCCAGCCGGTTTAAAAGTTCGGTTTTAAGTTGAGTATAGGGCTGGTTGTGGGAATGTAAGGAGGGTAAAACATCTTTCAGGCGCTGTAATACAGGAACAGGCAATATGTTCAATAGGGCTCTGAATCGTGCAAGTTCATTGGTGGATTCCAGCTGGAGCTCGAGTAATGTAAAGGTCAAATCGAGATCGTTGTTGACAAATTTTCCCGTGTAAGCGGTAGGGGTTTCCCTGTCTGAAGCAGGCTGTTGTGATATTACGTTCATATTTTCAGTATTTGCAGCGTCAGGAGGGGACATAGTTGATAAATATTTATATAATACGATTGTAAAATATTTTCGAAAACAATATTACGAGAAAAAAAAATAAAAAAAAAAAAAATATACTAAGATGCGATTTGCATAAGCTAAATATCAAATAAAATGTGGTCAGAGACCAAATAATAGACTAAATACTACAACAAGGTATACAATGGATGAGGAAAATATATAGTAAGCCGCTTTTACGGGCTAAAATAATGTAAAAAAAATTATTTGAAAATGATAATTTGGGCCAGAATTCACCCAGATATTATTTAAAATTTGTATCGTAATATAATATTAAATATTTATAATTATATAATAAATGGATTTCCTGCTTCAGGTTGCGGATCCGTGTGTGTTCTGTTGATACGAGAGAGGATTCCAGGAATGCTGGGATATGTAACAACGTCAGCACTCACTCCAGGTCATCATTGTTACGTTCAGGGACGTAACTGAAGTTTCAGAAGGCTGTAGTAACAAAACTCGTTTTCGGTTGTCAAAATCTATATTGAAACAATAAACATAATTAATATATTGTAAACATTAACAATAATAATAATAATAATAATAATAATAATAATAATAATAATAATAATAATAATAATAATAATGAGATTACAGTATGAAATATAAAAGTTACGCATAAAATAGTGCGTTCTCTATTTATGATTAAGATCTCTATTTAGGGTAGACAATTATATTTTAATTAATAAAAATTTGCGCATAGCTTCGCTGTATACGTGAATAAAATATTAAAAAGTAATTTAAAATCTAAATAATGTAAGGCACAATAAAGATAAATTTTCACTAAATGTTTTTCACTAAATATTATAACAAAGAATTATTTTCGATACGGAATAGCACAAAAATTAGGCCTTAGAAAATAAGGCGAAATTACACACCTTGTACTATTCGAGGCAAAGGTTACACAGAGGACTGATGGAGCATTAAACGTTTGTAATAAAATCACTGATGCTCACAAGATCAATATTCATAAGATTTGGCGAATTGTTTGTAATGAAAACAGGTTATTTGGGACGAAATAAAGGAGCGGTTCCAGAAAGCTTGTTCAAGGCGATAAGATGGCGGAATCGATTGACCAATAGCAAACAAGGATGTGGTCACGTGAGAAGTAGGACGATAATACTAAAAAGGAAGAAAGAGAAGGTAATATAGCTCCCCTACGAACAGAGGAGCGTCGTGAGTGATTAAGGTGAAAATCTATATATATATATTTATTATTTATATATATATATACTATATAATATATATATAATATATATATAATATATATATATATATTATATATATATATATATATATATATATATATATTATATATATATATATATATTATATAATATATATATATTGGTATATATAGGCTATATATGCGATTCAAACATTGATATATCAAAAAAGTGGTTTTATTTAAAATAAATTGTTTTTCATATTTAAGTAGCTGTATATGTAATATGAAAGTAGGTAAAACTATTATATTTTAATAGTCTATTCTCTGATTATTTATGTTAATTTATTTGTTATCCTTATATAACCCTAAGTAGCAAACAATTTCAGTCTCACAAAATTGCTATTCCAGTCACCAAAATGATAAACTCGGTCTAAAAATATTTTCAAATCTGCTATATTAAAAATATAAAAAAATTTCATCCTGTGTGTGTGTGTGTGTGTATATGAGGCCACAAAGAAATTTTTTGGGGGACAAAATTTTTCTCATTTTTAAAATATAATTTTTTCTGATTCTTTCAACAAAATCCCCCTGATCTGAATCCTTTTTCACTACCAACTTCTGGTGGTCATGTCTTTAACCTAACCTAACCCTTTTCTTTACCATCTTCTGGTGGTCATGTCTTTAACCTGATAGTCTAAATAATTTGTGGAGAAAGAGAAATCTTCCTTGTTGAAGGTTAAAGGAAAAAGTAAATTTGAAGATTACAATTGAGTAAATGTAAAGAATCTCCCTAGTTGTGTGTGTCTCTTTCTCACTCATTTTTTTTGTTTATTATTGAAGAATGGAAAAACACATTTTACAAATTTTTCAATTTAGGTGTTATTCTATCCATTTTTGACTTTAAGCCCAAATAAACCCAAAAATAAATAAATAAAACATGTATCAGTTTTGGCTATATTAGGTCCTACATTTGTATAGGCTTTATTTTATCTTCATCATTTTAAAAATATTTAGGATCATTCAATAAAGATTATTATAAACATTTTTGTTGTTTTCTGAGGCAGGAAAGGTTTTGTTGTATTGAGATATTTTAGCAAAGTAAATTTTGAATTGATTATTATGAATATTAAGAGTGAGATTGAAATTAAGGATGAATTCTTAGAAAGTTCAGAAGATTTCGAAAACAATGGTCAAAGTTTCGAAGAGGATTCATTGTTGGAAGAAGTTCCGGTAAGGAATTTTTTATTATTATTATTATTATTATTATTATTATTATTATTATTATTATTATTATTATTATTATTAATTTATTTATTATATTATATTATTTTATTTGATTAAATTAAAAGCTACCCTACAAATACACAAGAGCACCATACAACTTAACCTCATACCTGTGAATGTTGGTCACAGTAAGTGCCATTTAAATTGACGAAATGAAGAAACTTTTCAATTAGTTGTCCATGATAACTATATGACGATTATATATTTTTCAACTTTATATTTACACATGCCAGGATGACTTTGAGCTCAAGGTCAATTATTGCATCCAATAGTTTACCTTTTTCATATAACTTATACTTATTATCCTTAAACCTTAAATAGTCGACAATTACACTACAACCAAATATCACATGGACAGAGTAATTACCCCTAAATCCATTTATTACCGTTGAAACATATAAAATTTAATATATAAGATTTCTGGCACTATAGTAAAAATCACTCGTAACATAAACATCACACATTTCGTGAAACTCTTTCACTAAAATAAATAAACTCTACAAAAACTGGCACAGAAAAATCAACTGTAAAAAAGACTGAAGACCATCTCCTCACAACCTGAATTAAAAAACATAAACAATTATTATTTAGAAATGATAATTGTTCTTTATTTATTATTATTATTATTATTATTATTATTGCATATTATATTATTATTAATTATTATTATTATTACTATTATCTAATTTCCCCAGATTGGGGGTGAGGTGTGTAACACACTGGAAACAGAAAAGTAGCTGAAGAATATAACGCAAGTCGAAAAGAAAGCCCATCCCCCTTACCTTCCCCTTTATACCCTTCAGTAAGAAACTCATCACAGTCAGAAAAATCATCCTTGAGTTTCGTGAGACTGTAATGGACCCCCACTGTGGTATTTCATCATCAATGTGGGGTTTATCCCCTGGGACAGGCCCACAACCACGCTCTCACAAACCCTGACATTCACTCCTATTACGCACCTTTCTTCTTGCCCCTTCCAAACTCACATTCCTCTCCTTCAGACACTCCTTTATGGACTCAATCCACCTTTTCTTTAGTCTCTCAGCTGGTCGATTTCCAGCACACTCACCACTGTACATCCGCTTAACCAACCAACTGCCATCCATCCTTTCCATATGACCAAATTCATCTCTATGTACTCTCGTTTATTGTATCATTTACGTCTTTTTTCATAGCACAACTCCCTGATGCATTCATTCATCATTTTATAAATTCTTTTCACACATACCATGCTTCTAAGATTGTCCATCTGAACCCATTGTACCTTAGATCTATACCCCTTATTCCAGACATAGTTTCACTACTATGTGCATTAACACACAGGTAACAAATACACTCATGGCAAAAAACCCTAGCACACATCAAGACTAGTTCATTTATATCCAGCAAGGATTTAATTGCGCTAAGACCACCTTCCGAACTTTTCAACTGACTTCCCTACAATATCTGCTTCATCCTTTCCCACTCTGTTCCAACATATATCCTAATATTTAAACTCAGACACTTGTTCCAATTGCTCACATCGTAAGCAAATGCATCTGCGCTTGACTTATCTCACTACCAATAAACCTTACTCTTACTACGTTTTGTTTCAAACCCCTCCTTTTATACACCCTGCCAAACCCCCTTTACCAATCCTCTTAAAACTCTCTTCAGATTCAGCCAAACACAAAGCAAATCATATGCATACAATATAGTAGGGCACTCTTCACTCTCTTTCATTCTCCATTATTCCTAAACGCCCTTCTCCTGCCACCCCTACTTTCTAAAATTCTTTCAATAACCCATCCATATTACAAATTGAATAACCCAAGGAGACCTAACACATTCCTGCCCTCACTCAGCTATTAACATTAAAGGCAATCACTTTCGACTTTCATTATTCGTACGCAATTCCTTCTCCTCTAAAATCGTCATACATACTTTTGATTCCATTCATAAGCCCTACCAAGCAACACGCAATATCATTAACAACCTTTTACTATTACCTCATGCCCATAATGCTATTTCTTCTTTCACCATCAAACCCACACACATTCAATATCACCTCTTTATTACTGCCATTGTTATGCAGATTTTTAGAGCTTTTCCTTCGCACTTTTCACTCCATCTCAATCAGTTCGAGCACCATCCCTTTTCATTATTCTATGCAATTCCCCTTACTCTCATCCTAATCTATTTCGCTTTCCTTTCAACAAGCTTCCTATTCTTGGTAAGTCCCATTCATACTCCTTCCATCTGTTCATTTACCTCATTTTTTCCTCCTACGTGTTTGCTTGTTTTTCGTCCTCCTTTTTTCTTTCCTCCTTATAAATTCCAGACACCTTTCTTTTGAGACCTCATCATTGGCTTTTAGCACATTCAACCACGAGCCTCTTTAGTACTTTTAATCGCTTGCAATCACCTCTTTCATTCGCACATTCAACTGTGAGATTCTTACATCCTACTTTAGCACATCCACATATGTTTTCTTGTACTACTATAAGGCTTCCTTCAATTTGCATCCAGATTTGTTTTCGTTTCATCTTGTTCACTTTCAATTGATTTATTTATTTGAAAGCGCTCTTAAATACTTTTCCTTATAACTTGTTTACTTAACTTCTCACTCTTAAATTTACCCACTTCCTTCCGTATCCTTCATCTCCATCTAAAGCCTCCACGTATCTTAATCTTACATAAAACAACATCCTATGAGTCGGATTTATGTATCTAGGTCGGATAAGAATGGATACCCATTAGCGCCGAACGCGGCACCTCGACGATGAATATGAGTGTTGTGCGGTAGGTTGGACAGTCCATTTCACAATGCTTGCTCAATCATTCTCGTTTTTACCACAACTTTGTTACTAAATAGTGCAGAGTCATATGGGCTTTTCATTATGATTGTCCATGGTCAGGGATCACTTCTGGTGATGTCTATTGAATGGCGTGAAGTATACCGAGCTTTCAGATTGATTGTTACTACCTAGAGCGCGTGCCGAAAAACCCTCACAAGTGGGAGTAAGAACTTGGATCACGATATTGATTAATCATCTTAATTGGATAATCAGAGTTTAATCTTATTTATCAGTTCGCGACTGTCGAGAGAGAGGGCTGACAAATCACGGACTATTGATAAATTATAACCGAAACCTATTTTATTGTAATCACCTATGGATAACATATGCCATTGTAGGTCTCGCTCTCAATCTCATGCATATCAATCTGTGAAGCTTCCTACTGGCATCCCCATTCAATTAAGAGTCATTTCAGGATTATCGCTTTAGCAGAAAGATCTGTCACTTACTCACTAACAATCATAATCGAGGAAAAGTTTGGAACTTATGATGATTCTAGAGACGCAGATCGTATCTTTGACTGTTTGCAATAAATATTATTAAACCCGTTTATAGAAGCAAAGTTACAGTGCGTTCTCAAGAAGAAAAAACTCGCCATTCTCAGCGTGAGTGAACCACCAGGTGATCTCTCAGATATATCGCAATCTACCTTTCGAGGGGTGCTCCCTTCGGCTGTTCTCATTCCACTCTATAAACGCGAGCATCTGCACCCATTGAGACACAGCACAATCACTACAACTCGATATTCATCATCACCGGATTGCTTTCATTCTCGTGTTTCTAATACAGCTGAACAAATTAAGTATATTTATCCTTGATTAAATACATTCCATTCAAACTCTACTCTCACGCTGCTCGTGTCACTCATGCAGAATTTTATTACTCTCGACGATTTCGCAATAGTGGACACCTATTGAATAGATGTCATACAAATTTGCCCGAAGCTGGGAAAAGTAATGATAGAGTTTGATTTGCTATGGATCACGACCTTCTATGTTCCAAGAGGTCATGAACAAGTCTTAGTTAAAATTCACAGGTCCAAAGATTAAGTGGTAAGATGGAGGTAGAACCACTATAACTACCAAGACTGTCCACGGTTTAGTCTACATCAAAGCACGGGGCCGTGACGCACACTGAACCCAGAAACAAAATTTAGTTGGAAAGTGAACAAGATGAAACCTGAACAAATCGGATGCAAATGAAGGAAGCCCTTTATTAGTAGTACAAGAACTTTATGTGGATGTGCTAAAGTAGGAATGTTAACAGTGATCAACAGAGAATGGTGGAATGAAGAGGTTGAATTGCAGCGATTTAAGGTTATAGAAGGCGTGGGTTGAATGTGCTAAGGCCGGATGAGGTCTAAAATAAATAAGCCCTAATAAGGAATTCTGTGTCTCTCGCACCCACACATCTTAGAATAAAGTGAAGCGATAAAATAAATTAAAGATCCACATGATATATGGAGATGGTATATGTGTTGTTCTTTTTAATAGTGATGCAATATTACAATAGTTGGTTATAGTCGCTAGTGATAATTTGTAGTAGTGTATTATATATTATATAAGATTTGAGTTATGTAATTAATTATTATTATTATTATTATTGAGATTAGATATTAATATTGGAGTATTACAATTACAATAAAACTTTATACAAGGTGTTACAAATATTTAATTCTATTGTGGACCAACAGATTTGAATAATTTGATGATATAACGCAACAACGTGCTGAATATACGAATGTGAATAGGAATGAGAAGGAGGTTAAGTGGGTGAAAATAAAAACCGAGCCATTTGAGTTTTAAGGAAGAATATTTGGAGTCTGATCAAAATATTGAACAAATTTCTCAATTAGAAGAAAGTCTGGTAAGAATAGAGAATTAAAAGGTTGTTTTATTTGTGTTTCGTTATGAAATTTGATCGGATTCTCTTGTTGAAATTGTATTATTCTGATTAAATTATTGTGATAAAAATTTTGCATGTCTTATCTTTCCAAGTTCCAGGAGTCTCAATTTTGGGAGGTTACTCCAACCGTCTCTTGGAATATCGCCAATGAGTGTTAATGAACTCTCTTCGTTTCATAGATAAGAACACTGTGGTGAAATCGAGCTACTCAGGGATAAGAGAGTTAGTCTCTTTTGAGAAGATCAAAAATCAAATTATTGGAAAGATATATTAATTTATTGTGATTTTTAAACTTATGTTTATCTCCACAGAAAGCAATTTCCTTATACTTCCAACCACTTAGTCCTTCATCCTCTCCTGTTTTAGTTTAACCTCATTGGTGGGGAAACCTGCGTGTTAAGGCCACATGTTGGGCTTCTGAACCATCAAGTGTGACTTATTCCTTGAAAACGGCTTATCGAGAATATAAATCTTAGGGTTATATTAAGAAAACGAGTAAATTCTAATGGTAGTTACATAATACATGGGGATATAGTTGGGCGACCTCGTACAAAATAATTAATGTAGTTAAATGATAAAGCATCGTCTCTTCTGAAATATAAACCCGAAATATTTTATTAAATCATATCACACTCGAAATGTATCTAAAAACGTACAAATTAAAAAATAAGAAATTTAATGCATCATTATGATAGAATGTGTATTTTTGGGCGCCAAGTTGCACGTTAATTAATAAGGTCCTCTCAGTTATATAGTTAGTGTTTCCGGATTTTTCCGTTCGTATTTCGGTCAGCGAGTAATTTACATGTTGCTTTGTATTGTTGATTTATTATTATTTATTATTAAATTATATTATTATTATTATTTATTGATTTATTAGCTGAGGTGATAAGGCAGGAATGATTGTATTAACGTAGTATCATACTCTTTTAATTATAGATTATTATTCATATAAATATATTTATATATTATATTGATTTTAATATATTTATATATGATTTATAGAGTGTATAATTGTATAATAATTTATAATTATAATGAAAATTAAGATTTTATTATTAATTATTATTTATTATTATTTAGTTATTTTTTTATTATTATTAAAGTTATTATTATATTGTATTGATTATTATTATTATTACTTATTATTATCATTATCATAATAATCGATATGATTGAATAATTAATCATTATGCATGCTAGTGTATTATCATTATACGTATATTATTAATATATTATTATTATTATATTATATGTATTATTGATTAGATTGTAATAGTATGAGTGAGAGCTTGAGGTGCGATATCGGCGAATGAACGACGCGGAAACAGAAAAAGTAGTAGAAGAATATGACGCAGGTCGAAAAGAAAGCCCAGCCTTACCCTCCCCTTTATACCCCTTAAAGTGAGAACTCATCGCAGTCAAAAAATCCACCCTAGGGAGCTTCACGGGACTGCGGCGGACCCTCACTGTGGGCATCTTGTCAAATTCAGCCCTAATTTATGGTTATCATTGCATAGGAATTTGCGCTTTGTGTGGTGATCTTGAAGAGAGCTTGCTTTTAAGAGGGACACAAGTTGGCATAGAAGAGAGGGTTTATCATGGCAAGGCGCGACGTCATAAGGAGGGAGTTTGAAACCAAACACCACCGTAGTAAGAACCCTAATCGGTAAAATAACCCCGGCCAGTGATGGATCTCCGGTATTTAATGCAGCGCATGTTCTCATGTTCGGGTCTCTAGCCGAAATGCAAATCCCATTCTTCCTTTACTTGATTTTCAAATCGCCAATTTTCTTCGGTCTCACCATGCGTTGTGTCGAGACAATTGTCACACAGCAACAGTGTCGCTGCACGACCAATTATTACATCTGCTTTTACCAAAATTACCAGACTATTCATCCATATCGAGCCTGTTCCAATAATGACGCAAATGTTTCTCATGTGAGTTTAGAAACGTGCAAAGGCAACGTTTTATGAAGACTCGAATTTACTAGTAGTCACAGCTTCTTCATCAGAACTAGGTAGGAAAAGGTGGCCTACCCAGCAAATCATAAACTCACCTTCCATTGCTTCGTGCGCGTAATTCTTCATTATTTATCAATATTCGATATACCTTCACAAAAGTCTTGAGTGTGCTAGGGTTTTTTGCGCTAACAGAGTGAGCGTACACTAAATGTATGTTCCATTCGTTGAACTACTTTCTACCCCTGTGTTATATTTAGAAGCCAGTTAGATTGTACAACTCTATTATGGTAGACTGGCAAATATAAGTATGGGCAGCACTTACCGAATTACTAAAGGCTATACAAAAATAATCGACGTGCATGTCACAGAACACTGCCTAAATCGACATATCTAAGTACACGCATGAATGACTTTAGTCCGTTGTGGAAAAAGGATTTTCACGAATATAAACCATCAAGTGAATATGAAATTGCCATTCAAGAGCGATAGCTCTATCCAGCACCTTCCTAGCCATTCACAACTTTCCTCTACATTCTGCATCATCCGGTTGCCCTTTAATTGTCATAAAAAAGGACGCTAAAACAATATAATGTCGCTAAATAGTAAATTAATTAGACTAGAACAAGGTATTACCATTTGAGAAGATTTGACCATTGTTGCTTCGGTCATCAATTCCGATAAAAGGATATGGAGTAGTGAGTTGGTTGGTTTTCTAAAGTCAGCATGATACCGTGGTGTGATGGCTGGATCGACCGAGCTGAGAGACTGGAAAAAGTTGTGACTATTGAGTTCAGACAGGAAGTGTCTGAAGGGTCACGTCTCACACGGTGATATCCGTTGAAATTCTCGGCCAGGTCAAGAAGAAGGAGCCACTTAAAACAGGAGTGTGATGTTCAGGGTTTGTGAGAGCATTTTGTGCTGTGGTGGCTACATCCTTACCTTTGGTCAAAGCGCGGACTGCCATATCTACACACCACATTGGATGCACAAATGTGCACCACAGATAGCGAAGGGCTCCATTTCACAGTCTCTCAACTATGACACCTCAGATAAGGATGGACCTTTCTTTCAAACTGTCCTTTCAAGACTGTGACACTCGTTCTTGACGACATAAGAGACCAAATCTATTTCTTAGCTCGAGCATAAAGGTATATGATTGAAGTTAGGAAAGGGGCGACTCCCATCAGGCGAGGGAATTTGGGCTCTTTTTTCTTTCGTTTCTTTGACCTTGCGATTCTATTATTAATTTTCTCAACAACTACTACTTATTCTGAGCTTTCATGGTTCACCAGCCACTCCCCCCGATTCTGGGGAAATTAGAATAATATAATAATACTGGATCCACCTTATACATCTAATTAAATTAATCCTTTCAATTAATCTACCTAATCCATATAATATACAATAATTTAGATATAACACAAGAGAGTACATAATTATATAATTATTTAACATATATTCAACTTTTCAACTCCATTTATTCTTACACTATCGCTTCATTATCGTCAAACATACTTTTTATTCCATTTCAGAAGCCACCACCACACCATATATTCACTAACATACTGCCTTAGAAGTTCTCTATTTAATCCCATCATATGCCTTTGGCAAAATCCCATAATACCTAAATACAATTTAATTTTCTTCTCTCAATTTTCTCAATCATTTGTTTCAATGTAAAAATTTGATCCACAAGCTCTTCCACCACTTTCTAAAACTGAAGCGATGTGTAGGATCCCCGGTGTGGGCATATTTAGGGCATAGATGCCGTTGCGAATCATGGACCGGACTCCGCGGCGAAAACGACTAGCGATTTTATGCGGTCGTTTCCCCGTATCTTGCTATTTATTTGCTGCGCCGCCTCACCTTCGTGATTGGGAAACGCTAAGGAGCCCTCTAATGCACCTTGTTCTTCACCAACCAGTTCCTCAGTCACTCGACACTCTTTCAACCAAATACCAGCATATATCTTCTCTAACAACGCTCAATAAACTTATTCCCCTCTAACTTCCTACAGTTCCCCTATCCCCCTCACGCCTTATATAAGGGTTACTATATATTTGCTGCTCACCTCCAATTCCTCGGAACTATACCTCCACAAACGCTTTGTTTAACAACTTCCAAATCCATTCAAGCACCTCTCGCCTCCGTTCTTTATCATTTCACAGTAATTCCATCTATGCCTGCAGATTTCTATTCTTCAAATTTTAATTACTCTACACCATTCCTCCTCCTTTACTAATATCTCATCTCCAAAATACCTATTCTTCTTGCGGCATGCAAACGCCACACAACAATTCACATGACACTTCTTCATTACTGCCAATGTTAGGCAGATTTTGAGTGTTGATTCCAAAATGTCCTCCCATGCCGAAAGTTAACGAAAAAGTCATAAACTCTAAAGGTTAATTATTCCTAAAGCTGAGGGGTTATCAAGAAATCTTAACTCTTCGCACTTCCTTCTAGAAGAGCTTCCTATTCCCTTGTAAGTCCCCATTCATCCTTTCAAATTGTTCATTTACCTTTTTTTTTCTCCTACTTATACATCTTTTAGTATTCCTTTTTTCTCCTTATATAATTCCAAACATCTTTCCTTTGAAACCTCATCATTGGCTTTTAGTACATTCAACCATGCTTCTTTTTTACTTTTAACCGCTTGCATCACCTCTTCATTCCACCACTCACTGTTAACATTCTTTCTACTTTAGCACATCCACATACTTCTCTTGAACTACTAACAAACGCTTCCTTCATTTTGTGTCCAGATTTGTTGTTTCATCTTGTTCACATTCAGCTGATTTATTTGCCACGCGCTTAAATACTTATCCTTATTACCTTGTTCACTTAACTTAACTTCTCACTCTTAATTCTTCCCACTTCCTTCCTTATCACCTTCCTTATTATTATTATTATTATTATTATTATTATTATTATTATTATTATTATTATTATTATTATTATTATTATTATTATTATTATTATTCAGTCATACTTATCTGTCCGAACACAATACGTTCGTTTAGGAAACCTATCATCCTCACTTGCCTCAATATCCCACGGTGTCCCTCAAGGGCTCTATACTGGGGCCGCTATTCTTTAATATATATACAAATGACTTTCAAAATTGTCACAGTTCAATACTCTCAATATGCTGACGACACTGCAATCTTAATATCAGACCGTAATATAAACATACTTAGCAGCAAAGTAAATAATGAACTAAAAAATATCATAACATGGGTAGAGGCAAACAGACTCCTCTTAAGGTCGGAGAGAACAAAAGAACGAAGGAAAAACAATCGAAAAGAACTCTGTTCAACGCTTAAGATGAGAGGCAAAAGATACATTATGGCTGTTGGTAGAAACTCTCTTAGGTGTTATGCTTGATGGAAAGTTTTCTTTCAAAGAACATAAATTGTCTTATTAGCAAACTCTCCAATTCAAACTATGCATTCCTTAAGATAAGGAACTTTGTTCCAAAATATATCTTAAAAAACCTTTACTATAGTCTTGTTTATCCTCACCTACTCTACTGTCTTTCAGTATGGGGCTGTGGGCAACTGAATACCTGTTTCAACCTCTAATCGTTCTCCAAAAAGAAAAAATTCATGTAATATAAGGGCCGCCAAAACTACCGTGAACCACACAACCTACTATCGCTGATT
>JABUQX010035222.1:0-13560 GCA_015478945.1 Trachelipus rathkii
AAAGAGAGAGATCTTGTGGTGGATAAAAATGGAAAAACAAAAGTTGAAAGACTGAACTTACTGAAGTCATCAAAGAAGGCCGACCATTTTGCCTCATAAATTTAAACTTCCTATTAATTGCAACTGTTCTTTACCTGTTTCAACAGGTACCGATTGAAAAGGTCTTTTTGTCTACTCTGCGAAAGAGCAAAAACTTGGTAGAACACAAATTGAATGAAGACTAGCTAAATTTATATGTATGATGAGTTTCTGAGAATATTAGTAAAGTGAAAAAAATGAACGAGATTGGAAACAAATGTAATGGCGAAATTTGCTAAGAAATCCAAAGGTCTAATCTAGTTCAGATTTATATTAAGTACCACTCAGGATTCAGTACTTGTGACCTCATAAATATTACTTTACCATTTCTCAAATAGATTATTGTTTTAACTCACTCTCGTGGACACTTTTTTTTTATTATAACTGCTGTAGACTTCAATTTTATAATGTTTTATACCGATAACTTTCTATTCTAATTGATACTTTTTATTAGCCTTTGAAAAAGGAAAAATTTGGAGTTTATAACCCACCACCGTCTATTGATCAGTGTGAGCAAGGACACAAATCACTCAACCTTGCTAGCCCCAAGTCAAATCCTACGTACACTCAGCACTACTTATATACTATATATAATAGCTATATATATATATATATATATATATATATTATATATATATATATATAAACTATACATAATATATATATTATAATATATATATATATATTATATATATAATATATATTATTATATAATATTGATGTCAAGGATGTGTGTCACTTCTCAAATTAAATTGTATTGCAATATATTAATGAAATTATATAATATAAATTGTATTGCAATATTTATTAATGAAATTATTTAATACAAAAGTTGTATAGCAATGATATCGACAAAGAAGGATTCCAAAATAGTTGAGATTAATATTTCTTCTTATCTTCGATGAGGTAAAGAGATTCATACAACCTTCAATTCTTCGTTTTTAATCATAAGATCTATTTAGAAAGTTATACAGGAACCTGTGGAAAGAGCCCATATTTAGTTATAGTACTACAATAAAAATAATAATAATAATAAATATAAATATAAATAATAAAGATAACAATAAAAATTAATAATAATACAGAATAAATAATTTACTAATTTTAACAGCATAAAAATAATCAAATAAAATAATAAAATAAAGAAATAATAATAAAATAATAATTACCCATTTAGCATCTATCAGGAAAATATGAAATTTATTTATAATAATAAAATTTTATAATTAATATAAGTTTGTTCTTTTGTAATTGATAAGCTAAGTTTAGAAGTTAATTTTCTTTTGTAAATGACAGCTAAAGTTAAGTTGTAAATGAAAGCTAAAGTTTAAAGTTAAACTTTTTCTCTGAAACACAATTGACTTATAAATTCACTTGAACATTTGATGATTACATATACATATTATATAAATTAAAATAGATGTCACTACAGATACTTCCCTCTCACAAGACTGGAAGCGCACCAGTGCAATAGCGGACGCCCAAGATTCGAGGTAGAAAGGAACTATAGCAGGCGAAGCATGAATCATAATGAGAAGGAGAAGGAGAACAGACACAGAAGAGGAAACTTCACAAGAGGGAACGTCACGAGGAAAAGGTAAAATGTCAGGAGGTTAAGAAAAATCAAGGGCAGAAAGGTAAAATTGGAGGAGAAAAGATAATGTGAAGGCAATGTGATGGGATACAGAAGATAGAAGTAGTGGCGGATTATGGAAGGATAGTATGAAGTAATCGGAAGGTGGAACTGTAGTTAGTGACTACAACAGCCTCGTGTAAGGGAGAGGAAGACACAGGACCATTTGGTGAAGGTACAAGATGATAAAAAGGAAGAAAGATGTGAAGAAATGTCACAATCCATAAGAAGAATCAAGGACAAAAGAATTATCGTGCAACAGATTTATTCAGAACAGTATCAGAATCGTGAAGAGTCAAGCGAAGAGCAGTTATTAATACGTTCAGTCCGAAGCTTTTACACGAGTCCATTTTGAACTGTGAAACAATGAAGGTCGGCGATGAAGAACAAGATAAGGCCAGTAAATAAGAAGGGTTGGTAAAAGGAAAACGATGAGTAGTCATGACGAAGAAATACTGAGGTAGCAGAATCTAGAATTCTGGGAAGTAAACAGCCGTAGATTGGAAACGAGCAGCGAGAAGGAAAGAAAGAAGAAACAATAGACAAAGCTTAGAGGAAAAGAAGATAATCCGGAAAAGGAAGGTCAATAGAAGAAGAAGAAAAAAATTCACCAGGCAGACGCAAGGGTGAACCATAGACTAGTTCAGCTGCCAAATCTTCCTTAACCGAAGACCAAGCAAAACCAAAGGAAGGTTTTCCACCCAATGTTGTGGATTAGGGGGGCGCAGCGTAAAGCAGCCTTTAATTGGCGATGGAGGCGCTCGACATAAGAATTTCCTTGAATGAAAAGTTATGAATGGATTTTTCAAATACAAGTGAGATAAAAAATCACGCCAAAGATGAGAACAAAATTGAGGGCCATTGTCGAGTAAGCAAATAGAAGAAGGAAACCCAAAATGAGCCACCCTTAGTAAGAAATGCCCGTAGCAATATTTTTCCCGCGTGGAGAAGAAAGAGAAGAATTCAGACGAGTTATACTGTCAACCCAGTAGTCAATAAATAGTGACCACGGAAGGCGGAAGAGGGCGCAAAAGGATCAAGATGAAAAGCGCGATCAAAGAACGAAGAGGTAAAGGGAAATGAACGATAAGGAGGTTTAGTATGTCTATGAACTTTGGGTTTTTGTAACAAGCAATACATGAACGAGCCCAAACCGAGATGTCAGTATGCATGTTAGGCAACAAAAAACGGTAAAGATAAAGTTTTTGAGAACCCCGAATACCAGGATAAGAAAGAGAATGAACGGACAGAAAATTCCTGTTTTTCGAAAAGCAGGAAGGAACAACAAGGACGGACTCTGCAGTGAGAATGTTCACAAATTTAAAAGGAACAGTAGATCAGTAAGGAAAGAGTTGAAATTTAATAGAAGTATCAGCATGAAGAATAAGATCATCCTCTATTTGAGGCAGCCGACATAGGAGAGTAGTCTAATGTAGGCAAGGCGTAATGGCATTAACCTGGATAGAGATAAAGCATCAGCACTTGAGTTATCACGACCAGGAATTGTGACGAAGATCAGTAGTAAAGTAGGAAATAAAATCAAGATGGCGAATTTCACGAAGAGAATAGTGTAAAGAAACATAAAGTCAATAGCAGATAGTGGAGTGGTTTGAGTCCGTGTAACATGAAACTGTACGCCCTTCAGAAAATTCTAAAGTAATGTAATCATAAGAATACGACAGCAAAAGAGTTCACGACCAAAAAGTACTATAGCGAAGTGACAGCAGGAAGAAGTTTCTGAGAATAAAAAGCAAGAGGAAGCCAAACACCATTTTGCAGTTGCTCTAGTGAAGCTCCAACAGCATAATCACTGGCGTCCACAAATAGGCGGGTTTCAGCACCGTGTTCAGGAAAAACAAGAAGAGTGTTGTTGACCAAGAGAATTTTACTCTGTTCAAAAGCCTTACAAGCAGCATCAGTCAATTAACAATGTCCGAGCTGCCCGAAACGACCCTTGCAAACAAGCAAAGCAGTAACGGAGCTAATATGGCAGCAGCCTGGGGAGGAACTACGATAGAAATTAAGGAGACCTAAGTAAGCACGAAGATCTTTCTGAGTGGTAGGAAGAGGATAATTACAAATGGCAGAAACACGATCAGGTAGCGGAGATAGACCAGAAGAAGAAATTTTATGGCCAAGAAAATTAAGAGAATCAGCACCTAAAATGCATTTCTCGAAATTTAAACGAAGACCAGCTTGAGATAAACGAGAGAAAACAATACGAAGATGAGAAAAATTTTCTTCCGGAGAACGAGAAGCGACTAATAGATCATACAATGTAAAAGGCATTAAACATGACTACAAAGTTGAAAAGTAGCACTGGCATTACAAAGTATCCAAATGGCATTAAAATTATACATGAAATTGCCAAAAGGAGTTGCAATACAAGTTTTAGGATGATCATCAGGATTAACAGGAATTTGAAGGAAGGCAGATTTCAAATCAAGAGAAGAAAAAATGGTACATCCATTGAGAGAAGAAGTAAAATCATGAAGTTTAGTAACCTGTAGTTCCCAACAAAGTGAAAAGAATCAAGCCCTTTTTAACAATGGGAAGCGGAGAAGCATAATGAGAAGTAGAAGGGGAAACAATACCCTTTTCCAGAAGCATGTCAAATTCAACACGCACAGCGTTTAACATTTCTGGAGAAAGTCTGCGAGCCTTGGAAACAGGAGGACTACCCTTTGTCTCAATGTAATGCATTACATGGTGAGACGCAGGAGAAAGATTAGAAATAGGCTGGATTAAGTCAGAAAATTCAGAATGCAAAAGAGCGTGAAAAGAAGAATAAGGAAGATTGATACCAAAAATAGAAGAATCGAAAGGAGCAGCATTACAAGAAAGAGAAGTAGTGTCATCAAGTAGACGACTATTGGCCATGTTAAAATATGAATATTGAACTTGACTTAAAAATGAGCACCAATGATTGTTTTGTTGTAACCATCGGCCAAAGAGAAAAGTCCAATGAAAGAACGAGTGCAGTCCAATAGATAAAGGTAATAGTTGTTCACCATTAGCAGCAATGCTAGAACATTAGCAGCCTGTAATGAGAAACCAACAAGGTCGGCAGAGAAGAAACAAAAACCATGGAACATTCAAAATAGAGAAACTACTGCCCGAGTCAATAAGGAAAAACCGTTTAGAATCACCATCAAATATACGTAAAAGCGAACCTGGAAGAACAGCATTAACTTCAGGAATAAAAACAGAAGAAGAATCAACAGAAATAGGAACAGAAGTAGAAACTGTTGTAGTAGCAGGAACCGAAGATGAATAAGAAACAGTAGGAATATGGAGCAAATCAGAATTGGAATTGGATGAAATGACCAAGGGAGGAGCGCAACGATCTACGATCCCCCCCAACCAGGGAAGTTTCCCTGAAGAGAATTTGCAGATTTAAAATTACAGGGAGGAATGCAGTTACGTGCTCTAACACCAAAATGATAATGATAGAAGCATAAAGGAGAACCCTGAGGAGGTTGGGGCAATGAAGAACGGGAAGGTGAAGGAGAACGAGATCTAGTGCGAGAAGATGCAGATTGCTGACACTGACAACGAGAGATAGAAGACATTTGTTGTTGCAAAGAAACAATTTGAACATTCATATTATTCAACAAGGTAAGAATGGCTAGTGAAGAGGATCTAAAGAATGATACTGACAGATGCAGGAGAAGGAGTACAAATACGAAGAAGGGAAAAAGAGAGGAAGATAGAACAGCAAGAAGCACGAAATATAAGAAGGAAGAGAAGAAGAGAAAGTAGCAAATTGAGAAGGAAAAGTAATAGAAGAAGAAGAAGTAGGCATGATCGCGAGAGTAGAACCCATAGGGGTAAAAGATGGATAAGTTATAGGAGAAGAAAAAGATTGATTTGCACGAATAATAATATCCGGGCGTTCGGCTAAATCTTGAAGAGACAAGGCGTCACCATGAGAGAGCAAGGAAGTACTAACAAAGGCAGGAAGACGGTCCAGGAAGAGAGTGCGAAGAAGAGATTGGTTACTATCAGCAAGGGGACCAGAAATAGAGAGCATACGGGTAAGAAGCTGTGAAGGAAGACGATCACCCAACACCTCATTATGTTTTAAAAATTCATGAAAACGGGTAGCATCAGAAGGAGAAAGATGGCGACGTAATAATTCACAAAGAGTAGAATAAGGAGTGAGAGAGGAGCTGACTGAAGGTAAAAGATTAGGGATTGATTTCTGAACTTCATAGGGAATGGAGAGCAGAAAAGCATTAGCTTTCTCGAATTCAGTAGGAAGCGAAGCAAGGAAAATATCAAATTGCTGAATCGTAAAATCAACATCATCTCTCCTAAATTGCGGTGGGGTCAGGTGAGGAACACGCGATATAGGCAAGGTAGTTGCCGGCAAAGTTGCAGAAAGAGGAGGAGGGGGTGGAGTATTCTGTTGATGTAGTTGTTGTTGATGTTGAGACATCAATAACTGTTGATTTAGCGATTGTTGTAACAGATAGTGTTGGTGTGGATCATACAAAGGCGGAGGATGAGAAAAATTTTGAGACGAAGACATGAGAGGAAATATAGTCGAAGAAAAAGAAGGAATAGAATCAGATATTAGAGGTAATAGTAAAAATAGTACTAGGAGCAGGAACAATAGGAGAGTAGTAGTAATAGTAGTAGGGTAGTAGTAAGTAGTAGTAGTAGTAGTAGTAAGGAGACCATACGAATAACAGCTCAGAGATACTGCAACGGGTCCAATCAAAATATAAATATCAGATAGATATATAAAGAACTAAACGTAAGCAAAAATACAATAAATACTTAGACAATAATTAAAAAATCCTGAACTGTTGCGAGGAACATGGGATGACTCAATTGAGTTAACTCTTGAGTCACTCCAAAATTACGATTGTATTGCAATATATTAATGAAATTTTATAATCGATAAATTTGTATTGCAATATTTATTAATGAAATTATTTAATACAAAACTTGTATAGCAAATGATATCAACAAAGAAGAATTCCAAATAGTTGAGATAATATTTCTTTCTTATTTCAACTGAGGTAAGGAGATTCTATGACAAACCCTCAAATTCTTCGTTTTAAATCCTAAGATCTATTTAGAGTTATAGGAAGCCTGTGGAAATTATACTGCACAGTTACTATATACTTACTAAAAAAAATAATAAAAATAATAATTAAATAATAATAATAAGATAACATAAAATAATAATAATACAGAATATAATTTACAATTTAAGCAGCAAAAAATAATAATATAAAATATATAATTACCCATTAGCATCTTTGAGATAAAATCATCAAGTGTTTTATTTAAATAACAAATAAAATTTTATAATAATATACGTTTGTTCTTTTGTAATTGAAAGCTTAAGTTTAGAAGTTACTTTTTCTTTTGTAAATGACAGCTAAAGTTAAGCTGTAAATGAAAGCTAAAGTTTAAAAGTAACTTTTTCTCTGAAACACAATTGACTTATAAATTCACTTGAACATTTAATATACAACATATAGCTTTTAACTTATCACTAAATATATATAATATATATATATATATATATATATATATATATATATATATATATATATAATATATATATAATAATTATATACTATATATATAATATATATATATATTATATATTATATCTTATATATATATATATATATATATTATTATATAATATATATATATATATATATATACTATATATATATATATAATATTATCCCTCAAACCTTTGCCCCCCCCTAGAATGAATATCCTGTCCTTAGCATGCTTTAGCCGTATAGCATTGAGTATTAGATTCATTGTGAAAAGTTGTATATTTTATTCTCAAAAGCAAGCCAAAAAAAAATAGTTGAAACAAAAAAAATGCTTTACTGTAATGACTCTGTAAGCACTAAGCTGAGTCAGCGTCGAAATTTTGAAGTGGAGTCGGAGTCCAAAATTTTTGTTTAAGTGGAGTCAGAATCATTCATTTTCAAAATTCCAAATTCAACTTAACCATTCAACACCAAAAAAATTATTTTTACAAACTTAGACTATATATATATATACGTATTATATATATATAATATATATAATATATATATTATACTATATATATTAATATTAGTATATATTATAATAATATATATATATATATTATATTATAATATAGTATAATATATAATATGATATATATATATATTATATACTTGTTTAGTGCTATAACCGCAGTGTCAATAGGTAAAATAAAATAACCCATTTCAATAATTACTAAATCAGAACTCCAGCATATGAACTTGTATATTTTTATATATTTTTCTGGCGATGGACTAAAGAGCAAGAACGCGAGAATTCTTGCTGTGGTGAATATAAGCACCACCAAGCCAGGTACAGTCTGCCCCTCCTGAGTATATAATTACGTTACGTATATATATTATATTATATTATATATATAATATAATATTATATTATATATATAATATATATATAAGTTATATTATAGTAATATATATATTATATATATATATTATATAATATACTATATACATTATATAATATCTAATATATATATATATATATATATATTATATATATTATATATATATAATCAGGGTGTCCCAGAATGAATACGTTCCACCTCAATATTAAGGGTTACATTAACCCTTCGTGCCCAAAACCAAGTTAAAATTGAATACTATTTAATATCGTGAAAACATTTTATTTATGACAAATAAATTTAGAAAATTTGCTTTTTTTGAAAAAAAAATTTCTTAGCATAGAAAATATTTAATAGGGAAAATTTAAATAATAACCTATGGAGACAAAATACAAACACTGCTCATCCAGACGAAAATTGACCGAACACATCGTTTTCAATCAAGGCAGAAGAAGCCTTATTGAAGCTTTGTTCTTATCATTTAAGAGATATTCGCATTTGTCTGATTTTTCTCGAGCCATTTCATGCAAAAATGGTCCTTTATGGCACAGGAAAAAAGGTCGAAAATCTAAAATCACGTTAACTAGATTAAATCAGCGTGGGGAGCCGCAAAGGGTTAATGGAAGAATTAAGGAGCATAATACTCTATACATGCATGCTTGGTAACGCTTCGTTATGGAGTTATTAGCGATGGAACCAACCTAAGAGAGTTCGAATACGTTATGCGACACAGGATTTCCCTTAAACAGCACGATGGCATATCTTTATTCAGGACATTATAATACAACAGGTACAGGTTACAATAGGTGTTCAAAGTACCCCATCCCCACCCTGATGCATGCACGGTACCTCCGTAAAACGGGCATTCATCTGCTGTTATGTCTGCACCTGCGTGCCTGATTCTTTCCTGCAGTTCCCGAATATCATTGACTGGGTTGGCGTATACTACACCATTGATTGCGCCCAAGGTAATGACGTTCGGTAACAGCAGGAAAGAATCAGGCAAGCGTGTGCAGAGGACTAAGTCCTGAGTGCGCTAGGGTTCTGCTTTGGGGTATGTTCTTACTGGTGTTGATGTATAGTAGTGAAACTTTGGTGTGGAATAAGAAGTATAGATTTAAGGTACAATCTTTTCAGATGGATAATCTTAGGGGCATGTTAGGTTTGAGAAGAATTGATAAAATGAGTAATGAATGTACTAAAGAGTTGTGTTGAGTGAAGAAAGTCATAAATTTGAGAATAAACGAGTGTTTATTAAGATGGTTTGTCCACATGGAAAGGATGGATGATAGACGGCTGGTTAAGAGGATGTATAGTGGTGAGTGAACTGGGAAGGTAATGTAATGAAAGTTTAAGAAAATTTAAATTTTGAGTTTTTCATTACTACTAGTACTATTTCCTTATTTCTGTCCATCACTTTACATTATATAGATTTGGAATGAAGGAAGGGATAGTAATTAAAATAAGTTGAAAGTCATTCAATTTATTTGGAGAATCTATTGAGAGAGAACATTTTGTGTACGATAATAATTGAAAAAATGAGGTTGCATATTGAACGGAAAATATAAAACAGATGTTCACTGAGATTAAGAAAATTATTAAGATTAAGAATTATATTTTGATTTTTAAGGAAAGGTTTGAACTTTTTAACTTTCAAGTTGTTATTTTCATTTTGTCCGATTCAATATAAAAACTTTCTGGCATGCTATGCAAACATCACAAAAGCCCGGGGAGCACTGCATGAGCATATCTAGGGCAATAAATAAGCTGTAGCGGGACCCAACCCAGCTCCCACTGCCCTTTTAAGTCGCCTCTTACGACACGCAAGAACATACGTTGGGGAAATTTCTCCTACCTTAATCTCAAAAGGGATATTTTTTGGATTATTCTAAAAAGAAATTTTTTCATTTTCGTTTCATTTTTCTCTCTGCCCAAAGGCAAAACGGTTGTGTGTGTGCAAAGAAATGATCGAAATAAAAAAGGTGTGTCTACCCCTACTCTACATTTATAATTTTGAAAAAATTTCATGTTGATTCGGATCAACAGAGGAAATTTATCGCAATTTTTCAATTTTATTGAAAACAACTATTTTAGTTGGTTTTTGTAAATAATGAACTTTTATAATTAAAACTGTAAGAAATATGTAAGTTTTAAGTTTTCGTGGAGTCAATGTTTCGTCGTTAAGCTTTAATTATTAGCTCTCTGTGAGTCATCAAATTTTATTTGTTTTTCAGATTATGGAAGTGGATTATTTCTGATTTAATTGACGTCATTGTTTTTAATGACGTTATTACCATTTCAAATTTCAAAAAACTTATAACTTATAATAACTCTTCTCTCAATTTTTTTTATCATGTGTTTATACGCCTATTGGACGCTACTAATATTTAAAATTTTATTTAGCCAGACTAAAAAAGCGTAATTTTTGGGGTTAAAATTTTTTTTTTTTTTTTCAAAATACTTTATACATACAATTATTTTCTTCAAAACTCTTGTATTTATTTTTTTTTTAAATGACTTCATTTATTAATGTTTGTTGAATTTTGTATTTTATTTTCCAGTTAAGTTGTAGCAGAGGCGCCTTTATCAACAAGGAAAAACTATTATGAGTCAGAGCTGCGTTTTCTAGGTCCAGAAATTTTGTTGCGAAAGCATCAACAATAGATATAGTGGTCCCTGCTTCCTGCTTTATTAAAGAAAAATATTAAAAATACCAATGATGATTGCCAAAAAGTCTTTTTGAGAGGAAAATTCTGTTTGCGATCACTGAAAGTGTAACAGTGCTTGATCAAGCATTCACAATGCTCTTCATTGTGACATAAAAGTTTGTTAGCAAATATAATTGTATGTGTCACATTCGAACCCACACTGGTGAAAAACATTTAATGTGTCCTATTTGATAAAAGGTTTTAATCGTAAGCATGTTTTTAGAAAAGACCACATTCGAATCACACAGTGAAAAGCCATTTTAAGTGTCTGACTGTGATTAAAAGATTTAATCATGAAAGTAATTTAAGAGTTCACCTTCGAACCCCACACGGTGAAAAACCATTTAATTGTTCTTACTGTGAAAAAAAATCATTGATAATCAGAAAAAAACTATCAAATCCACATTCGAACCCACACTGGTGAAAGAGTTTTAAGTGTTCTTACTGTGATAAAAGGTTTAATCGTAAAAATAATTTAGAAAGCCCACCTACGAACCCACACAGGGGAAAAACCATTTAATTCTTACTGTGATAAATATTTTAATAATGAAAGTAAGTTTAAGAGTTCACCTTCGAACCCACATTGGTGAGAAAAGCCATTTCAGTGTTTCTTGAACTGTGATAAAAGTTTTAATCATAAAAGTAATATACGAGTTCACCTTCGACCCCCACACGGGTGAAAAACCATTTAAGTGTTCTAACTGTGATATATTTTCTCAAAATACATGAAAGTAGATTTAAGAGTTCACCTTCGAACCCCACACGGGTGAAAAAAACCATTTAAGTTTTCTTACTGTGATAAAAGTTTTAAACCAGAAAACTAGTCTTCAATCCAAGGAACAACACTGGTGAAAAGCCGTTTAAGTGCTCTTACTGTGATAAAAGTTTTAATCGTAAAAATAATTTAGAAAGCCACATTCGAACCCACACGGGTGAAAAACCATTTAAGTGCTCTTACTGTGATAAAAGGTTTTAATCGTAAAATATATATTTAGAAAAGAAAGCCACAACCTTCAAATCCACACGGGTGAAAAACCTTTTAAGTGTTCCTACTGTGAGAAAAGTTTTATTCGTAAACATGATTTAGAATGCCACATTCGATCCCACACGGGTGAAAAACCATATAAGTGTTCTCACTGTGATAAAAGTTTTATTCAGAAAAGTAGTTTAAAAGTTCACATTCGAGCCCACACAGTTAAAGCTTCAACTTCACAGAAAACATAAAACATTTGAATCTTTAATTTAAAATTAGTGTTAAAAATGAACATGGATTGTTACGCACTGTTAACTAAAATTATTTCTAAAAATATGAATTTATTAATACACTTTACTGGATAAACAAAATTCAAGGAATAATTTATCTTAGTAATCTGGTAGATAGTAGGTGGCAGTAGTAAAATACTTTATATAAGTAGTCTGGAAGATAGTAGGTGGCAGTAGTAGCTTAGGAGCTGACAGCTTTAAGTCTAGATATAAATGAAGGCCATAAGATCTGGCAAAATATACACTTTTTATTGTAAACAAGCAGTTTTGTTTTTCTTATACTTATGCAGCAGGGAAAATTATTTCTAAAAAAAAAACTTTTAAATTTTTATTTTTATTTCCAGTTATTTTGTTCATGTTCCCTTTTATTTTTTTTTTACGTAGTTTGATCTCTTATTTTCTACTTCGATTTCTATATTTCTCGGGTTTTATTATTCTAAGCCCTTAAAGTATTGCAATAATTATTATTATTCTTATAATTAATTAAGAATTAAGATTTAGTTATGTATATTTTTTTCATGCAATTTATTAAATTTATATTTTTTATACGGTACTTGGTTTATATACCAGGACTTAAACTGAGAGTAATAAAATGATTTGTTACCGTTTTAGAGTTTGATTCTTCCTAATGATAAAGCTCTCCACAGCCCACTTAATCTTGGTTATATTTCAGTGGTTGGAAAATACGCCGGATGTTGGACCCTAAAGAAACAGCCCTTGTTTGTTTGTTAGTTTTTTTCTTTGTTTTGTTTAGTAAGAAAATAAGAGCTAATAAAGATTTTTTTTGTAATAATTTCAGTCATTAGCTTACAAATAGAATTATAAAATAGGTATAATTTCCAAATAACATATATTTTGGTAAAAGACATTGTTCCAATTCCCTGTCTGTCTGAAATAAATGTCTTGTCTCACTGGGTAAACTTGTAAAAAGTAAATGGGATTGCTTATTGCGTCGTTACACCGTTATTTGATAGTAATGACATAACAGGAAGTATCGTAAGTAAAATTAATTAATTTAATATTAAAATTGTCATCACAATAGTTCCTGGGCTCAGTTAAGTTAGTAAGTTAGCTCCCAATAGTTCTGTAGCTGTAACCTAGAAACTAGGCAGGGTTGCACTGGATACCTCCTGGGCAACTGCCCACCTACCCACCAGGGCCTGTTTTTTTATCGGTAAAAACTGGGTAAAATAGGGAGATTTGGGAACAGAAAAAATATATGGTATATGTATTATAATAGTAATATTATAAACCAGAATGAGTAAGACAGCTCTTAGAAAGTCAGAGACAGTTTTTTTTAATTACGAGACACACACACACACACACATATATATATATTATATGAATATATATAATATATATATATATATATATATATATAATATATATATATAATATATATAATATATAATAGTATATAAAATATTATATATAATAATATATAATATATAATAATATATAATATA